>JAVKPL010005640.1:0-24663 GCA_032173675.1 Gastrolobium villosum
TGCTTTTTACACGGTTATCAATCCTCAATTTTCCATTTGAATTCTTCAAGGTTTATAATATATCTGACATAAGCTCTAAGTCACTGTTGATTCTCCTTGTATCTATTCTTGTTTGAGGATCTACTGAAGTTAACAACTCATTGAAAAATTACTGTCAATAATGTCTTGTTTTTATACGGCTTGATTGTAATGTTGATTTCTTGATTAATTCTTTATATTTTGTTCAATTATATTATATCCATGTTCAGTTTGTGAAAAATTATGTTACCTCATGCTCGTATTCATCACTTCCAGTATTTTTATCATTATAATGATTTTGTATTTTAGCTTGCTTGGATTAGCTTATTCTTGGGCCAAAAAGCATTTGATCAAAAGCATGCTTAGAGAGTTTTTGAAAAATAGAAGCGATTATTTGCCCAAAATAATCTATTCCCAACCTTGCTTAATCCTTTTAATCTTTGAATATTCGAAATAATATGGTGTAGTTGTGTTTGCTTTAGTATATCCGACTTCATGATATTCACTTGGACTTGTTTCTTAATATGTTACCGACTGAGAAAATCCTACTGTTTTGGTTCGATTAACAGATTCTGGTTGCATCTGATAAGAATGTATGTCTTTTGCAGCTATGATGGTATAATTGTGAGCCCTCTTGAAGCCAAGGGTGCCTTTTCTTGGTACGAAGCTTATTTTATTTTCTAAGGAGAAGATTCTGAATTTTTGTTGTTACCAAAAGACACTACTCGAAAAAACATAACAGAGATAAACCAAAAGACACTACTCGAAAAAACATAACAGAGAAATTAAACTAACATAACCTTGGTAAGAACCAAACCAACCTTTTTCATTTCTTGGAAAGCATTGACGATTTTTCCACCAGAAACCCACGATTCCAAAGCGGAATTGACTTCGGTTTCGATGTCGGGAATGAGTTTTCGGATTGTTTCAGGAGAAAGGGAGGTTTGAACAAGCTTCCTAATGCGAGTGTGGTAATCTCCTTGGTGAAAGAACAATGCAGAAGGGCCTATTAGTTTCTCTTTGCTTTTGGGGTATGTAGGCTTGAACAAGTGAGCATGTGTCACCAACACAAACCGGGCAGCTTCAGGGCTTCCCAACATCACACATGGACAACCTAGTATGTGTGTTTTGAAAATTTCCCCATATCTGATTAAGATATATGTAGAATTAAAGTTAGCACCATCACCAAGTTTAAGCTCCATGCATAAAACAAAGCTTTTTTTAAAAATAAAATAAAAAAAAACGATCAAAGTTTAAGAACCTTTTCTGCTTTGAAGCAAAGAAGATGTTAGGGTCCTGAGAATAGAGTTGAAGAGTTTCTCCAATATAAGGCCAACCCATTGAGCCTGGGGGAAGCTTAGGCTTAGCTATGTGTTCATGTTTCTTTTTGTGTTTCTTTATTAATGGATGTGTAAGGAGAGTTGAGAAAAAGAGAAAAATGCAAAGGAAAATAGCAATGTTCTTGGTTTTTGTTTTTAAATCTAATCCAACGTCAAATGATTCAAGATAAACATTGGCGAATCAATTGTTAGCATTAATTTGTTATCTTTATTTAACTCAGTAAGTATGAAAATTAGCTATATATCTCCAAAAAAAATATAATAAAAAATCGTTTAGTGTTACTTGCTTCCTTATGAGCTTCAAACCTCATAATTGCATTCAGTTATGCTCCTAGAATTCTTACTGCCTTTTACTTCTGCTATGCGTTTTATTTTTTCTGTTCATTTTATTTCACAGGGAACGATAGCTGTTACGGGACTGACTTTGAAGTTGCCCATGACTTTGTACCTTAGTTACAGGTTTAATTACTATAGTTTTGTGATACAGTGGTTAAGTGTTAGAAGATGAAAGCTATAAGAACATACTCCAAGACACCAATGGGAATCACATGGAGACTTTTGCTATGGGAAGCTGTAGCACCAACAAAAGCACCACTCCCAAGTCCCTTTCCACATCCTGGACTCAGAGCTATGTTGTCCGGAACACCAATCAATATGGTCTTGCTATGGACAACCAGGTTTCCATCCTCAACAGAGATCTGCACTATTCTTATCTATCATGTTCTGTTGTTATACAAACTTATGAAACTGTTTTGAAGATGAATCCTGTAACACCTCTCTCATTTCTTGATTATATCACAAGGAGACTTGGGTTAAAGGGTTATGTTTGTTAGGAGTTTCTGAGGACTCAGGAGGTGTGAAGCTGTTCTTCTCTCTGTCTTTGCAGGTAACTTTGCAGATCTTAATTGTATGACTAGTATTCAAATTTGATAGAAATTGATCATCATAATAAAGAGAGTCATGAGAAACATAGGTACATTAATAATGATTAATAATAACGTTAAATTCAATTAACATTAAGAGTTAAAGACAGAGAATTAATTATAAAAAATAGGGTGAGAGTTAAAAAATAGGAATTAATTATATGAAAAGATATAATTGCCTTGTGGTAACATGTGATACTAGTTCATTTAGCGCCATGTCATTCTTGTCTCAAATTAACAAATATGTTTCGAATGGTATTAAGACAACAATATTTTTCTATCCACACTGGTCAAAAAGCTAATTGTACCTGCACTGGACAATTAATTTTAATCACATTTTTAGGAGTTTATTTTGACCAATCCTTGTGACTGAGAATGGGTAGTGATATTTCTTGCATTGTTAGCGTTTCAATGTAAATAAAATAATAAAAAATGGTTTCTAAGTACTCAATATATAACTGGATAGTGAAGCAGTAATATCACATCAAATTTAGAAATGGCCTCTGTAGCATTTCTGTGCTTCATGTTTGCCTTGGCAATGACTTGCTATGCTCGTCCAATTCCCTCAGGTATATATGCTTAATTATTGCCCTTTTTATAATGCTTCTCTCTTTATATTTAAGAATAGATTTTGCCTTTTAGCTCTTCTAAGAATTGTCAAAATTCCTTGCCACTTTTATATATATTTAAACCTAAAACCACCATATTAGTGAACGTAATTGATGTGGGTTTCATTTTATTTGACAGGGAATTATGAAATAATTTTGACAACAGTGAACTATGAAGAGCCACACAAGCAACCATCTTTTCCAAATCATAAGGATCATTCTCAAACATTGCCAGATTTCAAAGACCCACTCATGCACCCAACTCCAACACATCTCGAGTCTTCAAATTTTTGGGGTACTTTAACAACTAGCTCATGTACATGTATTCCATTTTTTTTTTTCGTAAATATAAATTCCGAATTATTGCCTACTGGGTGTGTCTTAGATAGGTGAAGTGGATAAAAACTTATGTAAAAGTTATAAAGATATTGAAAATCTTGGTAACGATTTTATTATTTTTCTTAATTTGGTTTTTGGTTCTTTCATCAAATGCACTTTTTATTATTTCCTTTTTATATGATTGGGAGAATTTGTAATATTTTTTTTAAAAAAAAATCTTTATAATTAGCCACGGTTTTGTTTGTGGCAAAATAAAATTTCTGATCTGATCCAAATCGTTTAGCTACGAAAATAACGTGGCTAACGTAAAAAAACCGTGGCTAATCTAATGTTACCACGCTCATCCAGACCGTGCTTGAATGCAAAAAATACCGTGGTTAAAATAATGCAACGCCCGTTTTAGCCACGGTTTGTCAAACAGTGGACAACTCATTTAGCCACGGTCTTAGTAATATTCTGCCACGGTTTTTGTCGTGGCTAAAGAACCATTTTGTTGTAGTGTATAAACACTGAGTTAGTGAGCATTGTGAAGGTGTTCGTGAAGCATTTCTGAGTGAAAGATACTGTCTTGAGGTGCTTTGAGGGCTGAGTTGGTGGTCCTCGTAGGTGAGAGCCTTGTTCATACCATTTTAGGCTCCAAGAAGCTAACTTGGTGAAGAAAGGACCTTGCTTGACCTGTATTTTCGTGGTTCTATTAAGTCAGAACCTGGGAGCCTTGTTGGAAGCTTCAAGGAGGAGTCTTTTCTGAATTTTCGGAGTTGAGGTATACCATGACCATAGTTTTTGTCATTTTGATGGTTTAAGCTTGTTTAATGGGTTAAAAAGTAAAACTTGGATCAGTGGAGTAAAGGATTGAGTTTCTGAGTTCATAATATGTTAATGAATATTTGTGTAGAGATTTCTTGGACTCCCAATCGCATTTGAACACTTAAAATTGGACTTATACAAAAGAATGATCGAAATCCTACATTTTGTCTGATAAGTATTTGAATATTTCTCGGGTAGAATTCGAATACTTATCCCTTGGTAGTCGAATACTCCTTGGAGGAGTTTGGGATACTTTTCTAGGAAGAAAAGTATTCGGATACCTATGAAGAAGTATTCGAATACTGAATAGTATTCGGATACTGGGTGTATTGTATTCGAGTACCTGGTGGTATTCAGATACTGAGTGAAAAGTATTCGGATACCTTGTGGTATTCGAATACTTAAGTGAAAGTATTCGGATACTTTATGGAGACTTTGAGTATTTGAATACTCATCGAGGAGTATTCAAATACCTTCTGTAGAAATTGTGTAATATCACTTAAAATGAGATGGAAAGCCCTAATCACTTAATGTAACCTTGAGCAATGGTTATTGATGATAAATTATTATATAAACAGATTGTGATTGAGCTGTTTGTGGGCTTTGAGCTTGTGTGGACTCTTGCCTTGGATAGTTAGGTTGCAAGGTAAGCTTTCGTGTCCTCGGTTTAGCCATTGTTGGTTCCACCATGTCCCATGGGGGATGGTTTATATGCATGATGTTGTTTTCATGTATTGCTTTTTTGAAATGCTATTGAGCTCTTATGTGCAAGTGCTAATGGTATTCATGTGGTGTTCCACCTATACGGTAAGCCTGAGTATGTGGGGACATACAAGATGGTGAGGCTCTAGGTGGGGTGCAAGCGGTGTTCCTTGTACTATTGTGGGGTTGTATACGTACTTTAAGAACCTGCACCGTTAATTAAGGAAATTAAGTAAAAAAAATATGAGAATTAGGAAATAATTCAACAATTGACCCTAAAAATTATTACGAGGCTTAAATAATTATAGTAAGTGAGTAAGAACGTTGAAAGTCACTTTTCTGATGAAAAGTGCAAATATCGGTTTCGCTCTCGGTATAAATGCATACCGATGAAGTATCCCGAAAAATTATAATAAGAGTGGGAATATTCCTAGAATAATATGTAGGACTATTAAAACAAGTTTCAGGTCGAAATAACGAGAACTGGTGCCAGAACTGATAATGGCTAAGGAAAAGTGCGTACCGAAAAGGTGATGTGAAACAAAATAAAAATATGACAAATCTTAGAAAAATGAGTAGGTCCTAATTCCAAAGTTTGGGATTAAAATGTTAAGCGTATCTATTATTGTTAATACTGTATGAATAATCAAGTGGACCTATATATGCTTAATGGCACTAAACCCTAGGCCATATTGAGGTGCCTACGTGAAGTTGTTGAGTTTTGGCTGCTGAACCTCTCTTCACCATTCCTTAGCCTTCTTCCTCTTGAAACTCATCCAAAGTGACCTCCGCTCTATTTTCCTTCACCATTTTGGTAGAGTGTTGTGAGGGCAAGCCTTGTGTGGGTGAAAGGTCCTTGTTTGCTGAGTTTAGCCTTTGTCTTGTGGTGGTTTTGTGGGCTGAGTTGGTGTTCCCCTTGGTGTGAGCCATTGTTCATGCCATTGGAAGCTTCAAGGAGCCATCTTTGAGTAGAAAGGTCCAAGCTTGTGTTGTATTTCCGTAGTTGGATAAATTCAGAACCTTGGTGTGTAGTTGGAGACCTCCTTGCTGTCTCATTTCCGGAGTTTTGGGCACTTGAGGAATACCATGATCACCTCTTTGTCATTTTGATGAGTTAAGCTTGTTTAATCGGTTAAAAAGAGTAACTTGGACCATTTAAGTAATGGAATGTGTTTCTGGGTTTATAACATGATAATGACTATCTGTTTAGGGAGTTATTGGACTCCCAATCGCATTTGGACCCTTAAAAATTGGATTATACAGATCACTATTTGTATTTCTGCATTCTGGTGAAGAAGTATTCGAATACTTTTCGGGTAGTATTTGAATACTTGTGCTGGTATTCGGATACTGTGGTATTTGGATACTGGGAGGTAAAGTATTCAGATACTGAGTGGTATTCGAATACTTGAGTGAAAGTATTCGGATACTTTTTGGAGAGTTGGAGTATTCGAATACTCATCGAGGAGTATTTGAATACCTCCTGCAGAAAACACATAAAGTGACTTAAAACAAGATGGAAAGCCTTAATCACTTAGTGTAACCTTGAGTAATGGTTACTAACGATGAATTATTGTATTAATAGATTGTGATTGAGCTGTTGTGGCCTTTGAGCTTGTGTGGACTCTTGGCTTGGATAGTAAGCTTTCGTGTCCTAGGTTTTGCCATTGTTGGTTCCACCATGTCCCATGGGGGATGGTTTATATGCATGATGTGGTTTTCATGTATTGTTTATTGAAATGCTATGGAGCTGTTAAGTGCAATGTCTTATAATATGTATGTGGTGTTACGCCTAGACAAGAAGGTAAGGGGTGGTCTTGTAGGCGGGTACAGCAAGGGCTGGTACTGTGTGGGTAATAGACGTATTCCTGCACTTCTCTGATCAGTATAATAGTTATAACATACATGACATGATTATCTGCTGCATTGCACTATTTTGGAACTTATATTGTGTAACTGTTTTAGAACTTATATTGCACATGTAAGTAAGCTTGGGGTGGAAGATCCTTGAGGAACCCTTGTCTTACTAAGATTTCTTTTTTGGAGATCTCACCCCACGTCTGGGGCACCATTTCAGGTTCTGGTAATGCTAGGGTTGATACCTCAGGCTGCAGGAGGCCGGAGTTTAGTTGACTGGTGTATGCTGATATTGCTGTTATATTTCGGTGCTGCTATGTTGAGCTGTTATTATGCTTTTAGCTTCATTTGATGGTTTTTGTGTTGAGACTGTTGTTGGGCTTTGTTACCTTATTTGGTGAGCATGGAGATTGTCCATGCCACATTGACTTGACTTTGCTATTTTAGTTTTGGGTTGTAATAATGTATCAGGATTATGTTCGGACTACATGTTGTTGTACTGAGATTTTAGATACTCACTGTTATTAATATATTGAGGTATTTCAGTAGATGTCTGTTTGCAATTACATACAGGCAATGTTTTAGAAAGGAATTAAGTAAATCAACTTGGTAATGATAATGACGTCATAATTGAAAAGAAAAAGATATTCCGCAATTTTTAATTAAGCGAGGCTTAATACGATGACATGTTAACAAACCGGGTATACACGGGGTGTTACACGTACGCCCTGCATTTCTCTGGCAAGTATAATAGTTATAACACACATGGCATGATTATCTGCTGCATTGCACTATTTTAGAACTTATATTGTTAATCTGCTTTTGAACTTATATTGCACATGTAAGTGAGCTTGGGGTGGAAGATCCTTGAGGACCCCTTGTCTTACTGAGATTTCTGTTTAGAGATCTCACCCCACATTTGGGGCACCATTTGAGGTTCAGGTAATGCGGGGGTTGAGACCTCTAGCGGCAGGAGGCCAAAGTTTAGCTGATTGCATGCTATTATGATGATTTTGCTGGAAGCTGATATTACTTTACCTTTAGTACCATGTTATATGATATGAGACTATGTTGGGCCTTGTTGCCTTATTTGGTGAGCATGGGAATTGCCCATGCCACTTTGACTGATTATGTCTTCTTTTGGATTCGAGTTGTATTAATGTATCAGGATATTGTCCGGACTACATATTGTAGATTTGTGACTTAGATAATCTCTTATTTATATATGAGGTTATTCAGTGTAGATAGTTGTCTTTTGCAATTTACATACAAGCAATGTTTTGGAAATGAATTAAGTAATTCAACTTGGTAATTATATTGACGTCATAATTGATAAGAAAAAGATATTCCGCAATTTTAATTAAGTGTGGCTTAACACGATGACATGTTAACAAACCGGTTATACCCGGGGTGTTACAATACCGGTGTCAACCACAAAAATTTAATATCAAATCTTAACCGTTGACTTCTATAATTTGATGGTTATGATTTATTGAGTCAAACTTATTAATTAATCAGTCATTTTCAAAAAATTATAAGAAAATCAACGGTAAGAATTTAGTTTTAAACTTCTAACTTTGATACCGGTGTTAAATGATCATATATATATATATATATATATATGGGAAATGTAAAAGTTATGTAACAGGAAAAAAAAATTCCTACATATACAGTTTTTTGGTGGGACCCACGAATTTAAAAAACAAAAGAGAATGAGGTGCGCTTATTGATAAAACTTGTGAGTGCAGGAAATTTCAATTCTTTTATATTACATAACTCTTACATTTCCCTATATATATATATATATATATATATATATATATATATGTATATATATGTATGTATATATATATATATGTATGTATGTATATATATATATATATATGTATGTATATATATATGTATGGGCTTAACATTTCTGTAGCAGCCGTAGACAACGTTATGTGCAGCTGACACAGAAAAGTGGGCCCCACGGATTAAAAAAAAAGGATCCGGCAGCGGATCCTAACTTGCTGTAGGTACAGCAGCTGTAGAAATCTTTTTGCCTATATATATATATATATATATATATATATATATATATATATATATATATATGGAATATAATTTCTCATGTTATATAAGACAATTTATCTCACGCAACACAAAAAACTGAGTGGGATCCACTATTATATTTCTTTGTCTTCTTCTTAGTGGATTCTATTTATTTTTATGTATATTATATGAGATAATTTATCTCATAAAATATGAGAAATAATATCCCCATATATAAAAGCACCCTAAAAGTCCTACTTGGATTCATATTTGCAAGTCAGAAGACTTTGATTAAAGGCATGTGTCCGGAAGGTAAGACATAATCATGTTTAGTTAGTCTCGCGTGGCCCTACATTGTGTGAATGGCGTTCCTTTCTCATTAACCACGTTCCAATTTATTTCCAATTATTTGGTTTTGGTCCCATACGTGCACTATTTTGGTGTTGATTGGAGTTATTAAATTTTTTTTTGTACTGGGTTTACTCATCCATAATTAGACTTAGATATCAGATATGTTAATTTAATTAAACGAGTGTACTGGCATATATTTTTAATAGAAGGTAAACGACCTTCCTCATCATCATATAGAGGCTATCAAAGTTTCTACCAAAAAAGAAAAAGAAGAAGCAGCTATCAATGTGTTTGATCTAATTCATAAAAGACCAAATTTAAGATGACTAATTGATTACCTTGCTACTTGCTTTCATAGATTAATGACGCATTCGAAGTACACATATTACAAGAATCGCTTTAAAAATGTGGACCCGCTTCTCTTATGACCGTAAGTCCGTAACTATGAGTTCAAGCGAAAATTCTACTTGCTTAAACTTTTTTTCTTGAACCTAAAATAATTCAATATGCTCTAGCTTTAGTGCTTTACCTTATATGATATAGACATTGTGAATAAAGCCATAAATAGTGCGAAAGCAAGATCTATTATCATGGTTAAGGAACAGACAATGTCTACATGGAGACTAGATCATAAAATTTACTTCTTTCTGAACCATTTTTCATTGGCTTCTGAGTCTGCTTACTTTTTCGTTTTAAAGTTTACTTAAGTCTTGCTATTTGGTGTCCAAGTTAATTTGTTCATCTAATTAATTAATTAATTTAAGTTTCTAATATCACATCAGTCTCTTTCCTATTTCTTTCAACAAATTAATCCAAATAAAATTACGGACCATTTCGAACAGTAACAAACAAATATTACTCAATCTTTCAAAGCCATAGACTGTATATGATAAAAATAAACTTGGTATTTTGATTGTGTTACTATTATATTCAAAAGAAGCCTTTAAATAGGCAAACCAATACAAAGGCTACGTACTCTTACAAACAGAATCTCTAAGATCCTAACAATCTCAGATATCTAAACTCCTAATTACAAACAGAATCTCTAAGATCCTAACAATCTCCAATATCTAAACTCCTAAACAAATATTATCTATAATTACAAACAGAATCTCTAAGATCCTAACAATCTCCAATATCTAAACTCCTAATATCTAAACCAATTAACAATCTCCAATACTCCCCCTCAAGTTGGAGCATGTAAGGATGAAATGCCCAACTTGGGAAGAAATCCAAGGAACGTGCGCTGTCCTAAGGCTTTGGTGAACAGATCTGCAAGCTGGGCAGAGGAACGAACATGAGCAGTAACTATGGTATTTGCCATGATATGGTCACGCACAAAATGACAATCCAATTCAATATGTTTCGTTCTTTCATGGAAAACTGGGTTTGCAGCTATATGTAAAGCTGCCTGATTATCACAAAATAATTCCATAGGAGTCGAGTGAGAGACACCAAGGGCGGCAAGGAAGGATTTAAGCCAAACTAGTTCTGCGGTAGCGGCTGCCATTGATCTGTACTCCGCTTCGGCTGATGAACGAGAGACAGTTACTTGTTTCTTCGTTTTCCAAGAGATTGGTGAACTTCCCAACATAATAAAGAAGCCGGTAAGAGATCTTCGAGTGAGGGGACACGACGCCCAGTCTGAGTCGCAGTATGCATGGATTTTAAGATCACAATCTGAGCGCAAAAGGAGGCCCTGTCCAGGATTTAGTTTAACGTACCTGAGGACCCGTATGACTGCTTCGAAGTGTGCTTGTTTAGGATGCTGCATAAATTGGGAGAGGATATGAACCACATAGCTCAAGTCTGGCCTTGTAATGGTAAGGTAAATTAACTTCCCAATCAGTCTCCTATATCGTTCAGGGTTCTCACATGCTGGCCCTTCCTCCAAAGCCAGGCGATGATTTTGCTCGATAGGAGAATGTGATGGTTTGCATCCACTAAGACCTGCCTCAGAAAGAATGTCTAAAGCATACTTTCGCTGACATAAGAACAAGCCCTTCTTGCTACGGGCAATTTCGATACCCAAGAAGTATTTCAAGTGTCCCAAATCTTTGATTTTGAAGCACCGATTGAGGTAGGCTTTCACGTCACTGCATGCTTGTGTGTCATTCCCTGCCAAGATGATATCATCTACGTACACTAAAAGGGCCAAGAAAGTGGCTCCTCTTTGAAGTGTAAACAGTGTGTAGTCCGCTCTTGATTGGACAAAACCATACGTTGTTAAGGATGTGCTCAGTTTGGAGAACCAGTTTCGCGGAGATTGTTTCAAGCCGTAGAGAGATTTGTCAAGACGACATACCTTATTGTTTGAACCATTGCTGAAACCTGGTGGAAATCGCATGTAAACTTCTTCGCTTAGATCGCCATTCAGGAAAGCGTTGTGCACATCAAGTTGGTGTAAGTCCCAGTTTTTAGCAGCTGCTACTGACACATCAGGACTTTTTTCCAAACGAGAGTCACTCCCCCTTTCCTCCGAAACTGGTTCCTCAAGAATTGGAAGTTCAGAAGGTTGTTCTCTCACCATAGTCTCCTTGTCGATTGCGGGTTGTGCTGGAGGTGAGTTAGGCACAGGCTCATCTCTTGGTTTGGCTTGAAATGGGAATATATTTTCTTGAAAGGTAACATCCCTTGATACAAATCGTTCTTGTGTTTCCAAATCCAGCAATCTCCAACCTTTTTGTCCAGTGGGATACCCAATGAAGGCACAACGTCGTGACCGTGAGGCAAATTTGTCATGAGGTTTGGGTCGGGTGTTAGCATAGCACAAGCATCCAAATGTGCGCAAGGTACTGTAATCTGGTGCTTCTCCATTTAGTACTTCATGAGGTGACTTTCCTTGAAGGATTTTTGTGGGTGTTCTGTTGATCAAATGCGCTGCAGTGAGGACGCTTTCTTCCCAGAATTCAACTGGCATACCTGCATGAAAGACCAATGCTCTTGCCACATTAAGTATATGTCTATGTCTCCTTTCTACCCTACCATTCTGCTGTGGTGTATAGACACACGTGGTTTGCTGCAAAATTCCTTTCTCACTAAGGAGCCTCATTATTTTATTGGATTTGAATTCCGTCCCATTATCAGAACGTATTGTTTTCACACTCTTACCAAATTGATTAGTTACCATAGCCAGGAATTTACTTACTCGATCGTAAGTTTCACTTTTGTCTGCCATCATATATACCCACAAACTCCTACTAAAATCATCCACAATAGTTAAAAAATAGAGCACCCGAGAAAGAAGAAGTCTTGTAAGGTCCCCAAGTATCACAATGCACTAAATGAAAACAATCCTTACTTCGGGAATAGCTTAAAGGAAACACAGATCGAGTTTGCTTGGCACGTTGACAAACTTCACATGCCTTATTAATTACATCTTTATTCAAAACAAAATTAAATTCTGGAATCAAAGGTAATGCTTGATATGACGGGTGTCCTAGCCTGTTATGCCACAACTCCACAAATTTTCCTGCTCGAACTGTTGAAGCTGAAGCACGCGTGGACTGAAACACATATACTCCATCACTAAGTTCACCCAAACCAATCTCCCTCTTCAGCATTAGGTCCTGCAAAGAACAACTTTTATCAGTAAACGTCACTATATTTCTGTTGTGTTTCAACAATTGCGAGACGGAAATCAGGTTACATCTCAATTGAGGCACATATAACACATTTTCCAGATCTAATTGTCCATCAAGTACAACAGTTCCTTCCTTTTTTGCACACGTGACAGATCCGTTTGGCAAGGTTACACACAAAGGTTGAATATTTGTGATTTTTTGTAAAAGGTTTAAGGACCCTGTCATGTGACGAGAAGCTCCACTGTCCACAAGCCATTGGATATGAGTATTCTTACCAGAGAGTTTTTCACTTGATGACCGTGGTTGATCGATCAGTGCCATCAACTTGTTGACAATTTCTGGTGTCAGCATCGAGTTTGTAGTGACCTGCTGCGGGGTGTCAGATGGCTGAGACATCACACGTTGGTTGTTATCCCAAGTCACCGCTGCATGCGCATGCTCCTACATATAACGTCCCCCCGAACGTCCTCTTCCTCGCCCTCGTCCACCGGTTCTATTTGGTGGGAATCCAATGATATTCCAGCACTTGGAAGGATCGTGGTTAGTTTTTCCACAGTGAGGACATGGGAACCGTTCAGTCTGTTTCTCAAATGGCACACGTTGTCGTTCAGTCTGTTTCTCAAAGGGCACACGTTGCACTGTTTTCTCCATCTTCTCCTTGGATTCAACACGCGATGCATAGCCCACCACGTTCGCTCTTTCTTCTTGATTACGCGCTATGTTACGGTGAGTTTCTTCTTGCGTAACCGTGGCATACACTTTATTCACAGAAGGCAGGGGCGAGCTATTCAATATTTGTGACCGTAAGTTGCCAAATATGGTTTCGTCCAAACCCATAAGAAATTGGTAGACTCGGTCATGTTCCCTCTCTTCTTCAGTCTCCTTCGCGTATGCACATTTATCTCCACATGCACACGCCTTGCGAGCTTTGCTCCCTTCAAGCTCGTCCCATATTCCTCGCAGCTTTGTGTAGTATTCTCCCACACTGCTGCCAAGTTGTTTTATATTAGCCAAACTCGTTTTGAGCTGGTACTGACGGGAGAAATTTTCCACAGCATACCTTTCTTTTAGGTCGTCCCAAAGATCCTTCACCTCATCAAAGCATTTGATGAATGGTTGGAGCTTTGGGTCAATGGTGTTGTGTATCCAGCCATTGATCATCGAGTTACACATCTCCCAAGCTCGCCATTCTTCTGCGTCTTCCTCGTCTGGTTTCTTCACGACTCCGGTTATGAATCCCAACTTATTTTTGGCCTTAAGTGCGTTTTTCATGAGCTTAGCCCAATTTTCGTAGTTGGCCTCTCCGCGCAGCAATACAGTTGTAAGCAAAATGCCTGGGCTATCTGAGTTTGCCAGGTGATACGGGGACGCCGGGTCCGACGGCTTCAACTTGCTGGCTCCTTCTCTGGCCATACTCGTAGGGCTAGCTTTCACACTTGTCTACACAAACTTTGCGGAAAGCGTGGTTTATCAGGAAGGCTCTGATACCAAAATAAACTTGGTATTTTGATTGTGTTACTATTATATTCAAAAGAAGCCTTTAAATAGGCAAACCAATACAAAGGCTACGTACTCTTACAAACAGAATCTCTAAGATCCTAACAATCTCCAATATCTAAACTCCTAATTACAAACAGAATCTCTAAGATCCTAACAATCTCCAATATCTAAACTCCTAAACAAATATTATCTATAATTACAAACAGAATCTCTAAGATCCTAACAATCTCCAATATCTAAACTCCTAATATCTAAACCAATTAACAATCTCCAATAGATAAGGGTTTTACTTCTCTCATGTTGTATGAGAGAAGTTATCTCATGTTGTTAAATAAATTAAGTGAGATCCATCAATTTTTGAAAAAAAAAGAAAGAAAGAAAGAAAAGAGAGACTCGTCTTTTTATGTGAGTGTAAATGAAATATGTGTCTTATGAAACACAAGAGTATAAATTCCCATATGATAATTGTAATTACTCAACCTCTAATAAAGCTCTAACTTGTCAGCTTATGAAATTGAAATTAATGCTGCACACAATTAAATATAAAAGCGTGTATGTGAAGAACGATATTCTTATTGAGAAATAAATTAACTTATATGAATGCATTGTGTTTAAGAGAACGGAACATGTTTTTCTAAACAAAATGTTAGTCTTTTTATAAATGTATTTTATGAACACAATTCCATTTATTAAAAAAAAGCTATTGTTGCGTAATTATATTGTACTCTATTTTAATGATGTCCAAAGCGCATAAAAAATAGGTTAAACAAAATTTTGCGATTTATAAAAGATAAATTCTCTAATCTAATTATAATTATCAAAATCACAAAATATTCAATTTCTATCATATGATTTTAAGTTCATTTTATAAGCTAATTATAAATAAATTCAAAATTTTAAATCCAAAAAATAAGAAAAACTTGTAACGATCAGTGATGTTAAAACCGGCCCGGCCGGTTCAACCGGTTGACCCGAAAACCGGCCTATTAATCAGTCCAGGGATCCGGTCGCCGGTTTTGGGAAAAAAAAATTTTCCAATGGGGCCGTTGGGTTCGAATTCAAGTCTCTTAAGGATGCCCAACGACAGCTTACCACTGGGCTATGTTAGTTTGTTGGTTATTATGTACCATTTAATATATATATTATATTATTTATTAGAATTATTTCAAAATTGCATCTAGTGGGAATCGAACCCTTGTTGTGAGGGTATAACTTATAGTATTTAACTCTAGGATATATTTAATTCTTGGTTCACTTGCACCATTTAAAATATTTATTATATAATTAAATATAAAATATAAATTTATATACATATACCGGTTCATGCGGTTGAACTAGTGACCCACTGACCCGGTACCCTGACCGGGTCGATCACCGGTCCGGGTTTAATAACATTGGTAACGATACCTATCGTCTAAAAATCAGAATTTTTTTTAAAAAAAAATAAAGATAATTATTTACAATTAAATCAACTTTTTATTTGATAATTTAAAATTCAAAACACTTCTAAATCTTCATCCTCAAATCAAGTTAAGTTTCTTGCTTTTCACTTTTTGCCCAACAAATCACAAGCAAATGTGTTGCTTCATTTGTATTGAATATTTTATTTTTACTTTTATTTTTTTAAAAGAAGGGGCATTAGCCCCAAAATCGACTATATTTTGAATTAATGCTTTTTTGAATATTCGAGTTATGTTTCAAGGAAATAAATCTATTTGAAACTTGATTTTTTTAATCAACCCTTTAAGTTAATAAATCATTTTAGGAGACATTGTAATTAATTCTATCGAGACAAGTCAGCAACATTGAAAGTCCCAAAAATATTTCACTTCCTAAGAAGTTCAATCTTATAAGCATTTCTATTGATCTTCTTGAGAACCTTAAAGGGACCATCAGCTCTCAGTTATATCTTGCCAAACATATTAGTCGGAAAACGTTTCTTCCTAGGATGGATCTACAACAAATCGCCTTGCTTAAAAACAACTCGTTTAATATGCCTTTCACTTTCTACTTATATTTCACATTCTGCTTTTGAACGTAACTCCTCATGCTTCTTAAGGCTCATCTTATATGTTGTTTTGTTAGGAATAATACCTCTTGGCACGAGGATCGCAAGGACATCAGGAAAGTCCTCCAACAATGGCTTAACACTTTCAAGAGAATGTTAGAAGCACCAAAATTTCATTCCATCACCGCACAAGCAAATATTCCAACGGTATTGGCAGCCCCTCCTAGAAATCTGCTCTAGGAATCGGAAAATTACTCCACCCCTAACTTCATTTCAGGTATAATCATAATAGAGAAAATAACATAAGGCATCAACATATATATATATATATATATATATATATATATATATATATATATATATATATATATATATCATGCATGTGTGCTATCAAAAGTTTTACTGGCCAGAGAACAATATATGAATCACGCAACGTCTTGCAACATACCAAGTATAACAATACCATCTTATACATGCATAAGGAAACCACATTATGCCTCACACAAGGAAATCATCTTGTGTGGCACACAAACATACATACATAAGAATGCATTATTTTATATTTCATTTTCAAAAAGAAATTAATAAACATACCATATATGTAAACTGTAACACCCCGTGTATACTCAGTTTGTTATCATATCACAGTATTAAGCGCAGCTAAATAAATGCGAAAGCTAACTTTTATTTTCAATTATGACATCGTTATTATTAACCAAGTTGATTACTTAATCCTTTTTCAAATCATTGCCTGTATGTAAATTACAATAAACAAGTAACTGAAATACCTCATAATATAAATAAGTGTGTATCTAATCACGGAACTACAACACGTAGTCCGGATAATATCCTGATGCAATTATACAACTCAAATCTAAAACATCAAAACATAGTCAATGTGGCATGGACAACCTCCATACCCACCAAATATGGCAACAAAATCCAACAAAGTTTCAGCTCAATAAACCATAGAATGAAACTAAAAACATAAGCAGCATCCAATCATATCAGCATAAGCATGTGAAAATAGTCAACTAAGCTCCAGCCTCCTACCACCAGAGGTCTCAACCCCCGAGGTACCTGAACCTAAAAATGTGCCACAAACGTGGGGTGAGATCTCTAAAAAAAAATCTCTCCACCTCAAACTCACTTACATGTGCAATATAAGTTCTAAAACAGATAAACAGTATAAGTTCCAAAATATGTGCAATGCAACATATAAGCATGTCATGTGTGTCAAAGATCCTACTGGCCAGACAATAAACATGCAGGATTTACATACGTCTACAACCTACAATACAAGATGCTACTTGTACCTCACCCACAGAATCACCATTTTGTATGATGTTTGATAAGTTCATGAAATATGACTTAGAGCATGTGTGTACATATTAAAATGTCAATTAAATGGATATCTTTTACCAAATATAACCCCAAATATTGCATGAAAATGATAGATTCAGAATTTAAATGCTAATGGGCTGATTTGTGTATTTTGCAGGCCCAATTATTAACTCCTTTCAAGAAAAGAAAAGTAAAAAAAGAAGTGGGCTGCGAACTCAGCCCAAATAGAGTCAGCCCAAGAGAAAAGAGGAAGAAAAATGGGCTCGGTTGATCCACTTCAGCCCAAAAGAAAGAGCAAAAGGGCTGCGCACCCTTCAGCCCAAGAAAAAAAGAAAAAAAAAGGGATTTGGTCCAAAAGGTGAAAGACACTTCACAGTCTCAGAGTCTTCTCTCCATTGTGCGAACCCTAGCGCAGCAGCTTCGAGCTCCCTTTCTCCCAAAGCCACAGCTCTAAACCAAAAATCCATCCACCCTAACCATCCGCAAAGAGCCCTTGTTCGAGTGACTGGTTCCTTTGACCATCGTTCTAGAAGCTCGGCCCTAACAGAATAGTGACATGGAGGTCAGTACGAATTGTGAAGCGAAAAGTTGGTTGGAGGACCTACAGCAAGGAAGAAATACGTGGAGGCTGCAAGAAAAGGGCCCACAGCTTGCGCATGTGCAAGGAAAGTGCTATAAATAGAAGAAGAGCAGTGATTGTGAGCATCTTCTTCTTCTCTTCATCCATCTGATTTCTGCTTTTGTGATAATCGGAAGTTTTTCTCATTCGTTCGAGTTTTGTTATTTTCTTCTACTCTCTGTGTTGAGTACTGTTGGTGCAGCAGTGAGGTTGTCCGGTTGTTAGGACTCTTGTTGCACCTTTAATTCTGCATTTTTTCGTTTGTTTTTGAACATTGAGTTGTAGTGTTAGCTTAACCCTTATGGGTATGAGCTAATTTCATCAAGGTTGGGTGTAGGTACCCGAACCACAGCCTGAATTTGTGTAAATCTCAGTTTCTTAAATTTGTTCTCTTATTGTTCATCGTTGTGTTAAAAATTTCCCCTATCTTATTTTTGAGGCCTGATTATAGGATATTATTCCAGGATTTAGTCATTGAGAAATGACTAAAGCCAGAACTATGTTGGACATCATGGACTTGAGGGTGAAAGTTCTCAAGGGGTGTTACTCAGAGATGAGAACAGCCTTCATGATGTGTTGATTGGATTTATTGTTCGTTCCTTTTTTTTAGCACAGAGATGTGTGAATTAAAGGTAAATGATAAAAATGTTTTTAAGAGATTAAAAGCAGCAAAAGAAAGTTCAACACGTGGGAATTAATTTTAAGAAATTGTTTTAGCACTCATTCGAAGGCTGTGGGGAAGGGGGACTGAACTCAACCTATTTTTCTTCACAAACTTTTCTATAGTTTTTGATCACCATAACTTTCTTAATTCCTAGATTTTAATTCCTCCTTTTAAAAAGCGAAAAAGAAAAATTGTTGGCATTAAATCTGTTCCTGTTCATAACTGAAATTCCAAATCATGATCTTACTTTGATTTTATTTTTTATGTGTGTGCCGATTTACAATCACTAACTAGATAAGTTAGAAAACTTGCTAAAGATCCTTGAGGGAACGATATTTGGGACTCTTAAAAGCCCTATATTACTTGTTGCCGCGTATGCTTGCGCGTGTATTTGCACATTGCATCAAATTACCAACAAGTTTTTGGCGCCGTTGCCGGGGATCGAAGCATTTTTCTGATCAAGTTTCTTTTAGTGATTGCTATTTCAGTATTAATTCTGTTTGCTGTTTTAGTTTAGTCATTTGAATTCTTATTTAGTAGTTGTTTCTATTGTTACTTTGATTCTGTTTGTAGTAGTTCCTGCATATTACCTCTGTTTGATCATAAATTGCTTGGGACTTTTCTGTTTGCAGGTTCTTGTTTGTTTGTTTGCTTGTTTTTTTTTCTTTTTAGTTTGAAAAGGGTGCATGAGTGCAACTCCACACCCTTTCTTAGTGGCATTTGATCCTGAACCAGAGAGAACTTTTAGGCTTAGGAGAAGAGCCCAGAGAACTAATAGGAACATTCCAAACCCTGAGTTTGAAGAAATGGAAAATGAAGGAGAGGGAAATGAGGAAGGACCTGAGATGATCCAGAATCAACTCATAAATGACAATGATAGGTCCATGATGGACTTTATCATACCAGTCTTAGATGAGTTAGATCCTAGTATTGCCCAACCTATCAATGGGATGCCCTTTAAGCTCGAACCTGTGATGTTCACTATGCTTCAAAACATGGGGCAATTCCATGGACATTTGATGGATGATCCACACAAGCATCTTAGGAATTTCCTAGAGGTGGCTAATACTTTTAGGATTCCAAATGTCTCAGATGATGTGGTGAGATTGAAGCTTTTCCCTCACTCTTTGGTTGATAAAGCCAAGGAGTGGTTGAACTCCCTTCCATCCAATTCCATAACAGATTGGCATTCTCTGGCTGAAAAATTTATTATGAAATTTTTCCCTTCTAATAAAATAGTGCAAATCAGATGTGACATCACCAATTTTATGCAAAAAGATGGTGAAACCCTTGTAGATGTCTGGGAAAGATTTAAAATCCTCCTTAAGCAATGCCCCAACCATGGCTTGCCACCTTGGGCAGTTTTGCAAACTTTTTACAACAGCCTAAATACCCAAAACAGAGCCTTAGCAAATTCTGCTGCCAATGGCATGTTTATGTCAATGTCCTTTAACCAAGCCCATGAGTTATTGGAACAAATGACTCAGAATTATGCTCAATGGCCTGAGGATAGAAATCAGTCAAGAAGAGTAGCTGGTCTACATGAGCTTGATACTGTAACTGTTCTTTCAGCCAAATTTGATGCACTAACAACTCTAGTGAAAAATCAAGGTCAAGCCATTGAGGCAAAATTGTCTCAACCTCAGAACTCTGTACCCCAAGTTAATGCAGTGAACACAGGAGAAACATGTGTTTTTTGTGGAGGGCTTCACATGTTTGAAAACTGTCCATCAAATCCTGAATCTGTATATTATGTGGGTAACCAAAATGGCAACCAAAATAGGAACCAAAATAATTTCTCTAACAATTTTAATCAAAATTGGAGGCAGAACCAGCAGCCTCAATATTTTCAAGGGCAAGGACAGCAAGCTGGGCCCTCTAATGCTCCACCAAGACTACCCTTTCCTCAACAAAATTTCCAACAAATGCACAGGCCAACTCCTACTCAAACTTCTGTCCCATTCTCTCAATCCCAAACTGGTGAAACCATTCCTTCTTCAACTTCTTCCCTGGAAGCCTTATTAAGGGAATATTTAGCAAAAAATGAAACTAAGCAAAACAGTTTGGAAGCTGTGGTACAGAGTATTCCTGCATCTTTGAGGAATTTAGAGTCTCAACTAGGTCATTTAGCAAACACTCTGAAGGGCAGACCTCTTGGTTCTTTGCCTAGTAACACTGAAGAGCCTAAGAAAAACAAGGAACAATGTCTCAGGATAGAACTTAGGAATGGTAAATCTGTAAATCAACCAGAAGCTGTGGTTAGGCCTTCCACATTAAAAAAGGAAGCTGAAAAATCTCAGAAAAAGAAAGAATTAACTTCTGAAACTGTTCACCCACATGATGCTCAGGACAGTTCTCAAGGAACTGCACCTATTGATCCTGAACCTATTCTGTTTGAACCAGTGATTCAGACTCAACCTGAACTATCTTTAGGGGATATCCTAAAAGAAAAATCTGTACAACAGGATCAAACATCTAAGCCAATTGAGGAAACTCCAGTTACCTCAAAAAGACCTCCACCACCTTTTCCTCAAAGGCTGCAAAAACAGAAACAAGACACTCAGTTTAGGAAATTTCTAGATCTCCTAAAACAGTTGCATGTCAACATTCCATTTGTGGATGCATTAGAACAAATGCCCACTTATGTGAAATTCATGAAAGAAATTCTTTCACGAAAAAGGAGACTAGAAGAGTTTGAGACTGTTGCTCTTACACAAGAGAGCAGTCAATATCTGCTTAGCAAGATACCTCCTAAACTAGGAGACCCTGGGAGTTTTACAATTCCATGCACCATAGGAGATCACTACATAGGCAGGGCATTGTGTGATTTAGGTGCTAGTATCAATTTGATGCCTTTAAGTGTGTACAAAAAGTTGAAGGTGGGAGAACCTAACCCCACCACTGTCACTTTACAGTTAGCTGATAGGTCTCTAGTTTATCCTGAAGGAAAAATTGAGAATGTCTTGGTAAAGGTAGATAAATTCATTCTACTTGCTGACTTTATTATTTTGGATTATGAGGAAGATCGAGAGGTTCCAATTATTCTGGGAAGGGCATTCTTAGCCACTGGTGGGGCTGTTATAGATGTCAAAGAGGGAGAATTAGCAATGAATGTGAATGGAGAGCAAGTTAAATTCAATATCTTAAAGGCCATGAAATATCCAAGGGATATTGAGGATTGTGCAAGGATGGACATCATTGACTATGTAGTCAAGGATAAATTCATACAGGAGTCTACTTTAGACTTCACAAGAAATTCTGGTTTTGAAGATCTAGAAATCAGTCAAGATGATTCAGAGGAAGTGGTTAAGTGGTTAAATTCTAGAACTGATGTGGTTTGGAAGAATAAAAATTTTGAATCTTTAGAACTTACTAAGAGAGGGCTAAAGATTCCCAAACCCTCAATTGAAGAACCACCTGTGTTAGAGCTCAAGCCTTTGCCTAATCATCTTAGGTATGCTTATTTAGGAGAAAAAGACACTTTGCCTGTTATAGTTTCCAACCTGCTCACTGTTTCTGAAGAAGAGCAACTATTGGCTGTATTGAAAAACTTTAAGAAAGCTATAGGATGGTCTTTAGCAGACATAAAAGGCATTAATCCTTCTTATTGTATGCATAAAATCCTTTTCACTGACCCCACCAGCAGTTCCAGAGAACAACAAAGGAGGCTTAATCCAATAATGAAGGAGGTTGTTAAAAAAGAGATCATTAAGTGGTTGGATGCTGGGATTATATATCCTGTGTCTGATAGTAATTGGGTCAGTCCAGTGCAATGTGTTCCCAGAAAGGGTGGAATCACTGTTGTAGAAAATGAAAAAAAAGAATTAATACCCACTAGGACTGTTACTGGTTGGAGGATCTGTATGGATTACAGAAAACTCAACAAAGCCACTAGAAAGGACCATTTTCCCTTGCCTTTTATAGACCAAATGCTGGATATATTGGCTGGTAAAGAGTATTACTGTTTTCTAGATGGCTATTCAGGTTACAATCAAATAGCCTTGGCTCCTGAAGACCAGCCTAAAACTACATTTACCTGTCCCTATGGCATTTTTGCCTTTAGGAGAATGCCCTTTGGGCTGTGCAATGCACCAGCCACCTTTCAAAGGTGTATGATGGCCATTTTTACTGATATGATAGAACAATTTGTAGAAGTTTTCATGGATGATTTCAGTGTATTTGGGGATTCATATGAGGACTGTCTCATCAATTTGGGCAAAGTTCTTAAGAGATGTGAAGAGACAAATCTTGTCTTAAATTGGGAAAAATGTCATTTTATGGTAAAAGAAGGTATTGTGTTAGGGCATAGGATCTCTAAAGCTGGATTAGAGGTTGATAAAGCCAAGATAGATCAAATTGAGAAATTACCACCCCCTGTTAACATTAAAGGAATAAGATCTTTCCTTGGACATGCTGGATTCTATAGGAGGTTCATCAAAGATTTTTCAAAAATTTCTAAACCTCTTAGTCATCTCTTAGAAATCAACACTCCTTTTCATTTTGATGAGGCTTGTTTAAAAGCTTTTGAGGAGCTAAAACAGAAATTGATTTCTGCTCCTATCATCATAGCTCCTGATTGGTCAATGCCTTTTGAGTTAATGTGTGATGCTAGTGATTGGGCAGTAGGAGCTGTTTTAGGACAGAGAAAGAATAGAGTTTTCCACTCTATTTATTATGCCAGCCGTACCTTAAATGGAGCCCACTTGAACTATACAGTAACTGAAAAGGAATTGTTAGCTGTAGTGTTTGCTTTTGACAAATTCAGATCCTACCTGGTAGGCACAAAGGTCACTGTGTATACTGACCATTCTGCCATAAAGTATTTGGTGGAAAAGAAAGATTACAAACCTAGATTAATTAGGTGGGTCCTTCTTCTTCAAGAGTTTGATATGGAAATTAAAGATAGGAAAGGGACTGAAAATCAAGTGGCTGATCACTTGTCCAGGCTTAATGAAGGACAAACTGACAAGTTGACAGTTGAGCAAGCTATTAGGGAGACCTTTCCGGATGAGTAGCTATTTGTGGTAGCCACAAAAACAACCCCATGGTATGCTGATTTGGCTAACTATTTAGTTAGTGGGGTGTTGCCTAAAGAATTGAGTTACCAACAAAGGAAAAAGCTAGTGCATGAGAGTAGGTTTTATCTGTGGGATGAACCTTACATGTTTAAAAAATGTGTGGATCAAATCATTAGGAGGTGTGTTGTGGAGGAAGAAAAGGATGAAATTTTACAGCAATGCCATGATTCACCATATGGTGGGCATTTTGGTGGTATGAGGACAGCAGCAAAGGTGCTGCAATCTGGTTTTTATTGGCCCACCCTATTTAAAGATGCCAATCTATATGTCCACAAATGTGACAGATGTCAAAGGACTGGAAATGTTTCTAGAAGGCATGAGATGCCTTTGAAACCAATTTTGGAAATTGAAATCTTTGATGTCTGGGGCATAGATTTTATGGGTCCTTTCCCTCCTTCTTTTGGTAACCAATATATATTGGTGGCTGTAGACTATGTTTCCAAGTGGGTAGAAGCTGCTGCTCTACCCACAAATGATTCAAAAGTGGTAATCAAATTCTTGAAAAAGAATATTTTTACCCGATTTGGAACTCCTAGAGCCATTATAAGTGATGGAGGTAAGCATTTTGCTAGTAGACAATTTGAAGCTCTATTAGCCAAATATGGAGTTAAGCATAGAGTCTCAACTGCTTACCATCCACAAACCAGTGGGCAAGTAGAAGTTACAAATAGAGAAGTGAAAAGAATTCTTGAAAAAGTGGTAAATCCTTCTCGGAAAGATTGGTCCTTGAAATTAGATGATTCCCTATGGGCTTATAGGACAGCTTATAGAACTCCCTTGGGTTGTTCTCCTTATAAGTTGATATTTGGTAAAAACTGTCACTTACCTCTAGAGCTGGAATATAAAGCATATTGGGCTACTACTCAACTGAATGTTGATGCTACTAC
>JAVKPL010005641.1:0-24481 GCA_032173675.1 Gastrolobium villosum
ATCATAAAAATCAATATGTTATTTGAATTTTAATATATTAAAAAAAAATATTTTTTCAATATATTAAATTTTAAAATATTTAAAAAAAATTATAAAAATTAATTTATGTTTTGGACACACTTATCAATAAATTTTTATAAAAACTGATATCATATGACATTTTTTAAGAATTATATAAATTCTTTATTAAATGATACTTTTATTAAAAATATTATTTTTATCCTAAATAGTATTATACAATGCACAACCAATTAAAAAAGGAAAAACATTAAAATCTTCTAATCCTTATCATTAAATGCATATAAAATATCTTCCAAATACCACCAAATCATGAATAACAATTGCCTGATTTTAAAATGAATTATATTAATCTGATAATATCGGATGATTGATGATTGTATTTGGATTTTCTTTATGTATATCTTAAAATATTATTTTATTTCTATATCTTAAAATGACACAACTTTATATCATTTAAAATAATAATTACTTTCTTCCTTAAAGAACTTATCATTATAAAAGATATTGCTAGTGGTGGAAAAAAACAGTGTTAGTTGGAGTTGAGAGAGAGCGCGAAATCACTTTCCCTCTCATTTTATCTCTCTAAGAAGTTTGTTTGAACGCCTTTTTAATCTTTCCTCCTCTTCTCATCCATCTAAAAACCCTAACCCCAAATTCACCTCTCTATTTTTTTCTCGAAACCTTTCGAATATAAAGCTTTACTCCGAAAAAATTTAGTCCCAAAAACCCTTCATTGTCTCTCAATAAATCAAAACAGAAAACAAAAATAACTCAGACAAACAACATGTTTTCTAAATTTAGTTCTAAAAATAAAAAAATATTTAAAGCTTTTAAAACTGTTTTTACAAAACAATCCTTATTTTTTAGTCTAAAAAGTAAAAAAGTGTTTTTAAAAAAAGTAATCAAAAAAGAGCCTTAACTTCCCAGTTTTCAAGTCTCGTGTGCTCATCATCACTCTTTGCACAAGACAGACAGGACCTATCGGAATTGGACGCTCCTTTGGAACCAAACCCAAACCCCCTTTCTAAAACCAAAACCCGAAATCTAAATGCCTCTCAATTGGTCCCCCCTTCATTCCCTGGCAATTCGCCATGGCCGTCGGTGTTGCCTTCCAACGAGAGTCATTCTTGGCACTCGTCTCGGGTTTCCGTTGTGGCTCCGGATGTGTTGGATTCAGAGCGTGCTTCCGATGATAACGAGGAACATTCGAATAATGAAATTTCTGCATCCACGGTTGTACCTTCTGGGGTGGTACGTGCTTTTTTTTCTTGTTCTTGTTCTTGTTCTTGTTCTTGTTCTTGTTCTTGTTCTTGTTCTTGTTCTTGTTCTTGTTCTTGTTCTGTTCTTGTTCTGATGTTCTTGTTCTTGTTCTTGTTCTTGTTCTTGTTCGTTCTTGTTCTTGTTCTTGTTCTTGTTCTTGTTTTTTTGTTCTTGTTTTGTTTTGTTTTGTTTTGTTTCGTTTGTCTCAGAGATTTTGTTTGTTTTGATAATTGATTTGTTTAACAGGGAGCTGGGCTTTCAAATCTTGGCAATACTTGCTTTCTTAATGCTATCTTGCAATGCCTTACGCACACGGTGCCTCTAGTCTTGGGTCTTCGTTCATGCAATCATTCAACCGCTTGTGCTGGTGTGTTACCCTTAATTGAATTTGACAAAATTATTATTTTATGTGTTTAGATTTAGCTTGTTGTGTAAAATAGTGTGCTTTAGTGAAATAGTCTTGCCTTATTGTGGGGTGGAGAGGTGGTTAAACCTAAGTAGCCTTACTTCTGTGATAATTTTATTGTTTGCTTTCATTTATTTTCTCAAGATTTTGACATATTGGAATTGGAAATTTCAGGTCATACTGATGGATTCTGTGTTATTTGTGCTCTCCGTGAACATATTCAATCTTCCCTAGTGGCTTCAGGAGCCGATCTTCCACCCTTGAAGTTTGTGGACAATTTGAACCGTATCCTTTTTTTATCACTGTCATCATTATTGTGAAACTACCTTTCATATCACCACTGGCATGCGGCTAATCATTTGATTCGAAGAATTAAGGATTGTCAATATTAGTGATTTTATATCATTGGCTTGCAAAACAGAATTTTAATTAATGCAAGGTTATTTGCTTTTTTTACTTTAACTATTGTGATCCATGACCCCGTAATAGATTTTTCCTCTATATTTAGAAGATACCAGCAGGAAGATGCACATGAATTTTTGCAGTGTGTCTTAGATAAATTGGAAAGATGTTTTCTTGATTTGAAGAATAATAATATTAGTTCTGAAGATGATAATCTTGTTGAGAAAGTATTTGGAGGTCGTCTCATCAGCAAAGTATGTTGAGTGTAAAAAGCTGTCTTTTGGCTCCTTTATGATTTAGAATGCTGTGTTTGCTAATGGTTATCTTTTCATGCTATTTGTGTTTCAGCTTCGATGTTGCAAATGTGGTTGCTGTTCTGACAATTATGAGCGACTGATTGACATGAGTTTAGATATAGATAATGTAGATACCCTTCCTAATGCTCTGGAATCTTTTACTACGATGGAAAACATTGATGCAAAGCTTCAATGTGATATCTGCAAGGAAAAAGTATCTAAGAAGAAGCGTCTTATATTAGATCAGACGCCTTTAGTTGCATCATTTCATTTAAAGAGATTTAAGACATATGGGACTTATGTTGAAAAGATTAATAAGCATGTTGATTTCCCGCTAGAGTTGGACCTGATGTCTTACACCACTTTTAATCAAAACAATAGTGTGAGTTGTTGACTTTACATTCCCACTTACATTTTACTAGATCTCTGTATGTTATTCTTGTTTCCCTGGCAAATATGATGTTCTGACTCATTATTGTGGTGATAGGTACCATTGAAATATGAACTTTATGCACTTGTTGTGCATAATGGAATTTCATCCACTTCAGGGCATTACTTTTGCTTTGTTCGCTGCTCCGGACATATGGCATAAGTTGGATGATGCAACGGTAGCATCTCTTGTACTTAAACCCTATTCCCTATTTGCATGAGAAACATCAAACTCGATCTGTGATCACTTTGTTTCTAAGTTTTTTTTTTTTTGTGCTTACCTGACTATTGCACAAGATAGTGGTCATTGTTTTTGAAGTTAAACATGAATTAATGTCTTGAAATTATTCTTCAGGTTACTAAGGTCTCAGTAGACTTTGTGCTTTCTCAAGAAGCCTACATATTGTTTTATGCACGCCAGGGTTAGTGAAAAGTGAGAAATTAAGTGAAGGATTAGTGAAAATCCCAAAGATTAGGCCAAAATACAAAGGAAGGGCAAAACGGTAATTAGCCAACACGCAACCCTAGGAAGATAAAAATTGAGCAGGAGGTCTCAGATGATAAAAATAAGCCTGGAAATGGATTCAGACCTCACAATTCTAAAATAAGTAATTAAAGTGTTAAGTGAGAAATTAAGTGGAAATGGATTCAGAACGAAAAATTGAGTGGATAGGCAACTTTCAGAAAAATCAGTGAATAGTGTTTTTAGCGGGTAAAAATACCGCAGTCAAATTGCACCGTAAAACGTGCCAGGGGAATTTTGAGCTCTAGGTTTCAAATATTGATTTTAAATGGTCCATAGAAATAGGAAATATGATTTCTGATAATATTTGAGGAATTTAAGTCAATTTGTGGAAGTTTGTCAACGGAGCGCGCTGTACCATAAAGCAGTGTTTTTCCGAACAACCGGAAAGCTCCAAATTTTTATCTGAAAGAGTAAAATTAAAGGATTTTGTTAAGATGAAAAATTATAATTTCTCATTAGGTTTCTAAATAGTGAATTTTAGTGATGATCGGAGGGAAATTCGGGTGAGTTTTATATCACGTGGGATCCGGTACCCACTTAAAGTCAAATAAACACTATTTCTCTTCTTTCATATTCACGTATTCTTCTTCTCCATCAGCGCACATAACAGCCCCATTTCCACCATTTTTATGCAAAATTTCCTTTGGCCATAACTTGGCCATTTCTCCACCGAATTCAACGATTCTTGTCTTGAAACTTGATGGAAAACACCTTCTGAACCCATTGGTACCACTTTTGAGCCTTGAAATCGTGTGTGGGAGGAGATCCAGCTCAATTACAGTTTCGGTTTTGTGAGATTTTTGGTGTTCTTGAAGCTTTTTCATGCTCCAATGGTGGAGTATACTTAGGTGGAGCCATATACCGTGCAATTGGGTGAGTTATTTCAACATTTCATTGGTTAAATTTTGAGTTGTGATAATTGACCCTAAAGAGGGATTTTGTGATATGTGGTGTTAGAGAGCTCAAGTGGAAAATGTCTATTAGATGATAATGTCTTAGAATGATGTATTAATGCTAGAAATGCAATGAAAATTTTAAGCGAAAAAAATGGATTTTTAACTTAGAAAAAAATTGATGCATGAAATGGAATTTTTGAGTTTTATGTTAATGTGTGGTATAGTGAATTGTAGTGTGATTATATGATGTTAGGAAGTGATTATATGAGTTGTGGGCCATAGGAATTGAGTGGAAATCCTTGGTTTGGACTAACCAAGATTAGGCCATTTATGTACAATTGAGCAAATTGATGTTTTAGAACACTTTGATGTTGTGTTGAGTGATGGAAAAGTTATTAGAGGGGTTGTGTGGTGATTGTCATGTGGAAGAATCAATGTAAAAATAATAAGTGTTGAAAGTGGCAAAATGTGCCTAAAGTGCAATATTTCGCAAAATGTTGCGTAAAAGTCGTAAAACCGAAAAATGGCGAGTGAACTAGCCTTTGGGTAACGTAAGTAAGTGAAATAAAATGAGAAAGAAAATTTAGAAAAATAAAACCCAAAATAACACTATGTAGGCCAAACCCTTAGAGGAGGGGAGAGGAAATCTGACGTTTTCGCGTTTTGACGTATTTTGACTTAAACTGACGGCTGTGCATGGTTGTACAGGTTGCCGTACGTGGATATAAACTTGGAACAGTGAAACAGTGGATTGCCCTTGGTCCTGGATCAAGTGGATTGAGGTGTTCCCTGTGT
Source organism: Gastrolobium villosum (assembly GCA_032173675.1). Classification (NCBI taxonomy): domain Eukaryota; kingdom Viridiplantae; phylum Streptophyta; class Magnoliopsida; order Fabales; family Fabaceae; genus Gastrolobium; species Gastrolobium villosum. The sequence continues at coordinate 5,032 of JAVKPL010005641.1, forward strand.
ATCAAGCTATGAGTGGAGTTTCTGCAGAGCTCAGTGGACGGATAAAAAGAAAGGTAACCTCTTGGTACTGGGGCTTGTTCCCCTTTTGTGTTCCACCTTGCTAGTTGATGGCAATGGTAGGAAGTGTGTATGAGTAGTGTAGAACAGCATGAGCATGCATGTGCATTATCACAGTGGGTACTTATGTACCAGATCTCTGGCCAGTAGATATTTTTAGCCTTCGGGCAAGTGTTTCCGGACTGCCACTGGATAGGTCTCCGAGAGGGAGTTCCAGTTGACCCAGGGTCGTGGTGTGTTATCCGGATAGGAGCACACTAGGTTGTCTCGGGTGTATATGGTTGGAAGGGGTACCTTGGTGGGTTGTTCTATGAACACGCCAGGGGTAGTACCCATAGGCGTATAGCCGAGGACATGGCGTGGTATTGGTAGCTACCATCCCGCATGTCGTAGTTGTTCTGATATATTCCCCCTTTCTCTAAATCCCTTGCTTTATCCTGTTTTATAACAGTGGTGTTGTTTTTGTGCTATTTGTATACATCGAAGTGAACCATTGGGCGGAGTTTTCTCCAGAACCTCTTGGTTACTGAGATATATCCGTATATCTCACCCCGTCTCGGGGCATTATTTCAGGGTGTACCAGTGGATATAGAGCAGCGGGCAAGAAGCCCGCATGATGACGAGTGGAGCAGTGGTGTAGAGTTTAGCTATCATGTCATTTTAGTTAATGGATTTATTTGGCAAGTGAAGTTGTAATATGTAAATATTTGTAGTTTAAAGTTAAAGTTGTAAATGTAAATGTAATCCAGTATTGTAAATGTACCATGGATGTATGCATTATGATGGAAGGGCTTCAGGCCCATTGTAAGTTTATGATTACCCGCATTATGGTTTATGCATGAAACTTTTATGTTTTAAGTGTATATTGGATTGGGTTGTAAGTGCCCCAAGGCGTTGTTGGTCCTTGTGTGTGCCACCCATTGGATTTTGCTGGATTTCAGGTGTATTAGTAGTGTTAAACAGGTTATGCAAATTTGGGGATTCTTGGAAATACAAAGGAAACTCTGGCGAATTTTCTGTAGAATTGGCAGTTTTTGGGTGAACTTTGGAGGAGCGTATCTCTCTCCATAGTGGTCCGATTGGGACGTGCCATACGCCATTTTGAAGCTTAAGATGTCCCCTACGTTGTGTCAAAAGCCTAGGTTCATTGGTGGTGTGCGCAGCCCATGGGGGCTGTTGTCACGCACTGCCCTGTTCTGGCCAGCACCAGTGGGCAGATTCGGGTCTGTGTTGGGAAATTAATTCCCGCTTCGTTACTTGGTCAAATTAAGCGTACGATATATCAAATCGAAGTTTGAGGTGTCTATTTTATGGTGTAAAAGTTTGAGAGGCAGTGTTGTGGTTAGGTACAGTTTATTCCGATGAAGTTTGGAGGTTTTAGGCTGTTTTGGAGTTGGTAGGCAATGTTGTTTGTCCAACTTCAAACGGCGATAACCGGAGCTCCCGAGCTCGGAATTGAGTGTGTGATAGCTTGATAGAAAGGTAAGTGAATAAGGAAAAAAGATAACCTGGATTTTAAGTTTGGATTTTTATTTTGTGTTCGTAGAAAAACAGATTGGCAAATCCTGTTAAGTGGTAAAAACGTAAAAAGTGAGGAATTGGCTAAGTGGGTTTATGGGAACCCCTTAGTATCTTGTAGGTAATAAATTAAAGTGTATAAATAGTTAAGAAAGTCTTCCGCTAGTGTTTCAGTTACGGTCACAGCTTTTTATTATTACGTTTTTTATACTTTTACTTTTCGCGTAATAATCGGAAAAAGTTTACTCTCATTTTTATAAATGAACTGCTGTGATTGTAACTGCGCTTAATATCATAATTAATGTTAACAATACCGGTACGTAACGGGCTGTTACATTTTATGGTATCAGAAGTTTTGCTAGGGAACTCTGATAATATATATATAGATGTGTTATGTGCTACATAGTTGTATGTAGATTCTTATCGATTACTGTATATGTAATTCCTTAGTGTGGGTCTGATCAACCCATTCCTTTGTGTTACATGTGTGGTCATCGTAAGAAGCCTGCGTAGTAACCTTGAAGCACTGAGTGTGAGTCTTTAGCCTGATGTTGTGGCTGCAGTGTTAACTGCTCCATGGACAAAGGATGGCAGTAAGTCAAGTATGAATATTAGAAGGCATAAAAGAACAGACATAAATATTATATCTGACTTCGATGAAAGTCAAGAGAAAAGTGTATTATAAGCAACAGTGGTGTACAATTTACGATATGTACAATATGAGCATAGACGAACTTTGCAGTACTATGAAAGATAAACATATAACAGAGATGAGCTTATGAGATTGGTGAAATTCCAAATATATGTGTAGTATAGTAAGACAGTTATGTACAAGTGGTCTTGGTGAATAGACTTCATCAAGGCGAGAGGTTTTGAACCTGAAGAATTATTGAGAAAAGGGAACAGATATTCGTATGCGTGAGTTAAACACGTCATGTTTGATTAGCAGTTATGAGACCAGGACAAGTGCGGTGCACTTGAATGAATTGGGATGGGCCAAGCAGAGAAGCAAATAGAATATGTGATGAGTATATTATTATGTGGGATGTATATAAGGAAAAGCGAAGGAATCGCCATGGATGGCACAAGATATATGTACCATGAGGGCACTATTGCAGTTGGTGGATGTCGACTCAAATTGGCAGACGTATCAGTGATAAATGAATAGGATGATTGAGATGTACCGTCAATTGTACGAAAGTAATGAGAATTGTAAAGAAATCATGATCTTATGGTATATGTATAAGTACTACTAAGAGTAGTGCGCTTATGATAATATCGGTATTTGATACGGAGGGACAGACAGAGTAGAGGTATTTTCAAGGTAAAGGGATATTTTACAACCAACAAGGGTGGAAGTGATCAGGAAAATTGATGAGTTGCTCTACAGTATTGAGCGTATGTTATGTGAGCCGTAGCAGGCAATGGACTAGAACGATGGCACGATTTTGTGGGTTATTGTTGTATAACAATAAGGTGAGATGATATGATTAGAGAATGAGCTAAGGTACAACCTAACGTGAAACCGTGTGGTTAGTGTGTGAACTAAGTGCAATAAAGTGTGAGATTAAGTGGTTAACGAAAGAACTGATGTGTAAAGTGTGCAGATAGTGTGTAATTATGTGGTCAGCAAAAGAGTTAATGTGTAATGTCAAGATGAAAATGATAAGATTAGTTAGTGAACAGAGGTATAATTGTCAGTGCAAAGACGGACGAGCAGTTTTAAGTACAAGAATGATGTAGAATTTTAGTGCAAGGATTAATGTAAATTTCAGTGTAAAGATTGAGGTGAAGTAGTTAACAGTGATTCGACGGAAATGATTGGAAGATCCCTGTGTGATGGGAAATGTGAAACTTATACTGAGAGATTTGAGATGTGTACAGAACTTTGAGAAAATTTAACAATTATGGATTAAGGATTATGTTATGAACCATGGCAAGTGATTAGTCAAAGTAAAAGAGTAAACAATCTGTGAGAAGAATAAGCAAGGAAGAGATAATGGACCACGGACTGAACGGTAACAAGACAGAAGGAACTATTACGAGTTAGAAGATGTGTACGAAATTACGAAGAGAATGTGGATTATTATAACCATGATTATGTTATAAACCAGGTCAGAGGGGTAACCAAAACAAAAGTAAACTACCAGTGAGAAGAATGACACGAGAGAGTAAGATGAATTAACTTATATGTAACAGGTGTATATTATACCACTACGACTAAGAGTATGGGGGCAGCCCATGTGGTAATACAGAACAGTTTTGATGTTATATACAGAGGTGATACAGACACCAAATGGATTGGGTCCATCTGTGATCTGGAGTGTACGGAGTACCAGTTTTGCCGTCATGTACAGATATATTATGAGTATAAAATTTCTCTGTGCACTGGGTGCATGTAATATGAATTGATAGTAGGAAGATCTCAGTGGGGCCTATGTGCCAGGAGTGTATAGCTATCTCGGTGCGGGTTAAGTTCCCGGAGACTAGTAGTATTTGATATGAGTAATGAGAAACGAGGAAGTGTTCCACATTGGTGTAACGGTTAGTATGGTAGAGATAATTTATGTAAATGCACAAAGAAGAAACATTTGGGGGGATGCCTTAGAATAGGGACAGCTAGTAGTAAGTCATTTTTATGGCATGGATCATATGGGTGGATTCTCTGATCGGTGAGTCATGGCATCTGGGGGCCCTTAGGACAGCAAGAGCTCGAGGGGTTAAACCTGTGAATGTTGTTACCCACTGTATTGGGAGAGTTTTTCCATATGGTTAACGCAAGATATGAGGTCATATATTTGTAAATGGACAATAGTATGTCAGGTTTGGATATAAGAGTTGTGGCTTAGTGTGCAAGAACTTCGAAGTGTGATAGTGAAGCACTATTGTGGGTGTAAAGAAAGTTTGATGAAATAAATTTTGTCTCTAAGTGAAGTAGTAAGTTAGTTGGAACCCTCGTCTTATGACCGAAAAGGTATGATAACGTGAGTTAAAGTTGACAGATTGAGTAAGTGTCCTTCTAGGAAGGCTAGTGATGATCAAGATTTCAGGTTAAAACAGTAAAGTGTGAGCCCTAAGGAAAAGATAAATTGAAATAGAGTCAAGTGCGAATGTGTATTCATAGGTGGGAACTATAGTTGTAATTGATTACCAAAAAGTGAATAGCTTGGTTTTGCTGGTAAAGTAGATTGAGAAATGTTGTATGTAATCGCATATGCCACTTATGGTGCAAAGTGTGTGGAAAATGCACAATGATTGATGATGTTTTGATTAAGTACTAATGAGGTATGAACGAGTGTTTGTGGTAATTTTGAATATTCTGAGAGACTGATATACCAACTGGTGGGGATAGAAGTGGTGGCAATAATGGAATTGATTTTAAGTGATTTGATAATTAAGTGTCAAGGATTCCTAGTGAATAGGACTTGTATATGAGAGATATGGCATTTTAAATAGTCCATCAATTAATAGTGAAGTGGGTCGGAAATTGATTTGTTCCAAAGTGGGTCGGAAATTGATTTGTTCCAGAGCTGCATCTCGCCGTGCTCGTAGTATTCTGAGGTGCGAATGATAACAAGAATGAGGTGATCCCCTTCTTTGACAACATTATCCACCGTCCATTTTAGTGCTTTGATGCTGCATGGTGAGAAATCCACAGCCACGCCCAATCTCCTATTTGCATTACCAGCCATTTCTCTCTACAACAACGATCAAACTATCTTATTCTTAAGACCTCTTTTTTGTTAAGTTGCTCTGTATAATAGGTCAAGATTTGGTTTTGTTTTACTTTTAATGTTAACGTTTCACGTGACATTGAGCTTTGATGACCGAAGACCGCAACTTCTGAGGCAGGAACTGAAGACAGCGACGATTGCGTACCCGGGTATATTTCTATACCAACAAATGTTCTAAGAGTGTAATTTTCAATCTGGATTTTATATATAAAGAAAATCAGAAAAGTAATTATAACCTATGTTTTTGAGTTTTGTGGACACAAACCTCAACTTTGAGTTTGGCATTTTCAATTTGGAGTTGTTGTTCTTCAGCTGGCATGGCACCATCCCTGCTCGTTTTTCAATCTGGATTATTTACCCGGGTACCCGCCTCCTGTAACAGCCCGTTACGTACCGGTATTGTTAACATTAATTATGATATTAAGCGCAGTTACAATCACAGCAGTTCATTTATAAAAATGAGAGTAAACTTTTTCCGATTATTACGCGAACAGTAAAGTATAAAAAGCGTAATAATAAAAAGCTGTGATCGTAACTGAAACACTAGCGGAAGACTTACTTAACTATTTATACACTTTATTTTATTACCTACAAGATACTAAGGGGTTCCCATAAACCCACTTAGCCAATTCCTCACATTTTACGTTTTTACCACTTAACAGGATTTGCCAATCTATTTTTCTACAAACACAAAATAAAAATCTAAACTTAAACTCCAGGTTATCTTTTTTCCTTATTCACTTACCTTTCTATCAAGCTATCACACACTCAATTCCGAGCTCTTGAGCTCCGGTTATCGCCGTTTGAAGATGGACAAACAACATTGCCTACCAACTCCAAAATAGCCTAAAACCTACAATCTTCATGGAATAAAATGTACCTAACCGCTCAACCAATGGCTCTCAAACTTTTACACCATAAACTAGACACCTCAAACTTCGATTTGATATATCGTACGCTTAATTTGACCAAGTAACGAAGCGGGAATTAATTTCCCAACACAGACCCGAATCTGCCCACTGGTGCTGGCCAGAAACAGGGCAGTGCGTGACAACAGCCCCCATGGGCTGCGCACACCACCAATGAACCTAGGCTTTTGACACAACGTAGGGGACATTTTAAGCTTCAAAATGGCGTATGGCACGTCCCAATCGGACCACTGTGGAGAGAGATACACTCCTCCAAAGTTCACCCAAAAACTGCCAATTCTACAGAAAATTCGCCAGAGTTTCCTTTGTATTTCCAAGAATCCCCAAATTTGCATAACCTGTTTAACACCACTAATACACCTGAAATCCAGCAAAATCCAATGGGTGGCACACACAAGGTCCACTTTTCACAATACTCAATTGACTAATACACCAATAAAATGAAGTCAATATGCTAAACCTGACAAAAATATCAAAGAAGACTACTTAAAACCTTCCTGACTTAGTGGGCAAGCAAGATATTAATAATTATCTTCTAATTCACTTTATACAATCCTGACCTATGAAGCACCGACACTTCAAAAATCCCGACGTGTCATGTCTGACACTTCCCGACACTCACCTATACTCCGACACTTCAATACTCATTGCAAAGACTCAGAAAAGGTTCAAAGGTTACGTTGCGTATCATTTTGAGTTCCAACTATTAGATTCATTATATTACTATTACGATTTTATTGAGTTTAATATAAACATTTGGAATATATTATGTTTCTTTGCAAAATTGATGAGTATTATAAGTTTAAATTTATTTTTTTGTTAAATTATTAAATAATAAATATAATATACACTATATAAATAAAAAATATTATATAATATCAAAATTTGTCCAAATGTATCGAAATTTAACATTTTTTAGAATTAATGTATCGGAGTTTCATGTCGTGTCGTATCTCATGTCCCGTGTCGGTGTCAGTGTTACATAGATCCTGACTATTGAATTTGCAAGTTGGTCTGACCAATTCCAGACTAAATGCATTTTTTTCTAGAGCACCTTCTCTAATCAAATTATACCTGTATTGTTTTAGGTGCTAAGAAAGATGGGAGTAGTGTCCATTTCTTTCACGGAACAGTTAATGCATATGCTACTGGACAAAGAAAGCATAGAAAGATTCATCATCAACATGGTTTGACTGAGGAGCATGTGCGCTGGCACAAGATTGGTAAAACCAAACCTGTAATAGAAGATGGAGTACATAAGGGCTTTAAAAAGATCATGGTACTTTATATAAGATCTAAGAAAGGGTCCAAGCCATACAAATCCAATTGGGTGTTACATCAGTACCATCTAGGGAGTGAAGAAGATGAGAAGGATGGTGAATATGTGGTTTCAAAAATCTTTTATCAACAGAATAAGCAGATTGAGACAAATGAAGAGAATTCAGTGGTTGAAGATTCTGACATGGCACCACAAACAAGTCCAAGAACCCGAAAACCAAATCCTCCCAGTCGACCTCGTTCAGGCAAATGTGTTGATTGTGATGACAATTTTGATGAAAATGAACTTCTTTCATTCAGCCAGGTGTGTAGTAGCCATTCTATTTACATTTAGTTTGCCTTGATGATTAATTTAAGCTTTGAGGAAGCTATGATGATCATCTTGTATGAAATTCAAATGAAAAAGAAAAATCAAATACAACATTCTACCTCAGAAACAAGCATAGCATTTAAGATTGCATTTGTATTTCGACTTCTAGTCCTACAAAACATTTGATGGGTACATCTAGAAAAACCAATGAACTTGATTTTTTCTTAAAATTTGTTTTTAAGTACTAATGAGAATAGAAGTAAAGTCATAAAACCTTTTTACACTCTTTTTCCAAACAACTACATTCTTTGGTTTGTTTTTGAAATGTCAATATTTATGAATTAGGATGCCAAGTCTATACCTGGAAAATCACATGCCCCACCATCTGTTATTCAAAATGAAGACAATACCGGTGAACCTCCATGGTTAGCTGGTGAATCACATGTTGTTGTTGAAAACTGTGACTTTGATGGCTTGGAAGACATCTTATTATGCAAGGAGATGTTAGATTCTTCTACCCTCTTAAATGATTCTGGATTGAACTCTACCACTTTCAACAGCTTTGCTTGCAGTGCAAAAATTTTCTTGACACCCTTGAATTGGATACTCCTCCAGATTTTGATCTTTCTGTAAGCATCATCTCAATCTTCTATAGTTTTCCACTATATTATCATTCTCTCATTGCTCAGTGATTCTCATTTTTCATGCAGAATTTGCAATTTTGTTCTCAAGACAGTATCCTTCAGTGGATGGACAAGTTATAAGGTGTAATTGTGAAGCATGTTCTACTTGATGCTGATGCTTAATCCGAAAGTGTTCTATGATAGCCTGTACAGTACATTTATCTATATCATTCTTCAGTTGCAATAATCTTTCTGTTCCTACATGCAATCATGCATGAAGCTCAGGTTGTCAACATTTGGTGCTTGCAACTTACAAGCAAAAATTATATAGAGTCTCAGGTTTCTCGACTGTTGCAATTTCTAAGTGATGTTATAAAGCTAAACTATTAAGCTGATGAATATGGAGAAAACTAACAGTTCATTATGAAACAAACAATTGAATGATTTGTTTTTCATGTCAACTAGTTTTATATACAACATTCACGATTTGTTAAATTACTAGTTTATTCAATTATGTCTAGCATTACATTTTATTTAGATTATGCTATTTTTGTTAGTTCATAGTCACAAACTCCACGGATATAGTTTTATATTAAATCATCAACTTGAGATTTTGCTAATCAATCCAAAAATTTTAATAATTAATTCTTTAGAATGTTATGCAGTATCACAATGTCTCTAGTTATATATCTAACCCAATTCAACATATTATCATTAGAATTGGGTCAAAATTTAAACAATCTTTACAAGTTTAAATTTGGTTTAGTATTGTGATTAAATACTTTATTTTGAATACTAAACGATGCATCTCACTCCCATATTCCGCACAAACGGTACACAAATGATTAAATTGAGACAAATTTTGAGAAGTAAATTACTAATTTAAAAAAAATTGATCTTGAGAAAGAAATATTAAAACGAATGATTTTTCCCGCTTCACAACTAGCCTTTTAAGAATGCATTATTTTCTAATTTTGATTATTTGACCTGGAATAATCATGAAACTATATATTCACCCAACAATTGTTCAACTGAGTTATGAAAAATGTCACATTTGTATCACGTGCTAAGAAATGAGAACTCCAATTTTTTTTATACCCATTTTCTTAGAATATTAATTTAGTTTTTAAAATATTATTACATCAATTAGGTGCCTGAATAATTTTTAACATCAAAATAGTTATAAAGTTATTATTAATTGAGATTAAATTAATAACATTTGATAACAATAAATAATAATTTGAAGAAGTATTTAACATTTGGATATACCGTTACACATCCTGACCTAATCAGCCCAAGTTCATCACAAGGCTAAGCAGTAATTCCTTTTCATAATATTGTTGATGAACTAGTTAGACCTCGAGGGTTCAATTCTTATTTTGAAGATTCTCAATATCCTAATGCAGAGGTCATGAATGAGATCATACATGAAAAGATAAAAGCTAATCAGTCTTAGTATGGTACTTTTTATGGCAATCTTAATTTTGAACAAAGGAGAGAGCTCAATCTGACACCCACGTAATCAATCCTCACAATCATTTTTAAAATAAAAAAGTCATTTTTAGAAAAGTCACTTTAGACAAAGCTACTTTAATGATTTGGATTGTAGCGTGCTAAAGTCAAAAGTTACTTTATTGTTTTGGATTGTAGTGTTCAATGTTGTCAATATCAAGATCTTAAGTAAAATTGAAACCGGATTAAAAAATCATAAAACGCAAATTACTAATGTAAAAAAATCATAAAAAATCGCCAACACGTAAAAGCATTTGCAATATTAGTAAAATCGTTTTGATGGAGAAAATCGTAAAAACGTAAAATCATAGTGATAAATCGAGATTTTAACTACAATGGTAGTGTTTTGTCAAAAAGGTTACTTTTTGGGCCTTGGATTGTAATATTTTGTCAAAAGTAATTGTTGATGTGTCATTATTATGTCTGCTTATGATGTAAGATTTGACATTTATGTTCTACTTCCTTGTCTATAAAACGAAACTTGTTATTTATAAGATGGAAGATATTGAAATAGAAATAAAATTAGTGTGTTCTTATCTCCATGAATACTCTATAAGTTTCTTTTTTCTTTCCAAAAACCTAGTATAATGTTAAGGAATAAAACTTCTGTTGTTGCAGCAGAACTTTCTTTACTTTCTTTCTTGTAGCAGACCCAATAATGAAGAGAGAAAAAGGTGAAATATGTGAGAGAAAGGTGAAATATTTGAGAGAAAATAAAATGGTAGGCCCTAACTTATTTTATGTCTCAGCTGCTAGAATAAAAGTTTAATGGAAATTTTATTCCCATAATGTTATTAGCATAATCTCTTCTAAAAAAGAAGCATGTATGCTCTATATGCTTATCATTTTAAGGGATTTTGTGTATCTGAAATTTTTTGATAATGATCCATACGTATATTTTATGATCCTTCTTTCTTTAAGAATCTATGAGTGATAATTGTTCAAGTCATTTAGAAAAGAGTTATAAAATGAGGGTGAAAAACTTTATAAGAGATGGTAAAGATAACCAACATATGGATACTTAAAAAATTGGTAGACTCTCAACCCGTTTAAAAAAAAATTAAAAAATTAAACTAATAATTAAATCTAAAGGAAATTTTCAAAGCAAAAAAAAAAAAAAAAACTCAAACTTGACACGACCTTTTGACCATCTTGATGCAAAATTCGAAACCATTATCCCAATAGGCGCAAAATTTTAAAAAAAATTATAAAAATAAGGGGAAGGATCTATTTATCACAAAAAAAGTTTATCACCTTTACATCCAATCTTATCACTATTGATTTTCGTCAATCTAACGGTTGTAATTTATTGAAAATTATTGGGTTATACTTTTAATTAATTATTAATTCTTAATAAATTACAACCGTTAGATTGACCAAAATCAACGCTAATAAAATTGGTTATAAAAGTGGTGAACTTTTTTAGTAGTAAGAAAATCTTTCGCCTCGAAATAATGTAGAAAGACACATCAAGCATTCAAGTCACTTATAAAAAAAAATACACGATTTGTGCATAAGCGAATGCACAGTTAGACATAAGATTATATTATTTTGATAAAATACTTGAATTTTCCATTAATTCAGTAAATTTTTTCTGATTTTGGGTCAAAACACCAACTCGACACTTTGGTAATAATATGTGTAACAGCCCGTTACGTACCGGTATTGTTAACATTGATTATGATATTAAGCGCAGTTAAATCACAGTAATTGGGTTAATTAAATTACGGCAACTTTTTTCTTTTATCATATTCCTTTTTATAACAATAACCTTTTCCGTAATCAATTAAAACAACACTATAATTGTAAATGCAATTCGCGGAATCATTCAGTTTACTAACATCACTAATCTTTCTTTTTATTCAACTCATTTAAACTCATCATCTTACTCTCACATCTTACCATGTTATAGCCCTTTATATTAGCTACGCGTGGTTTCAAACCGCGCACCATTTGGAGTTCTACACACCAAGTTAAGCCCCTTTCTTTTAGTCTAGTAAAACCTGAATTTTTCGAAATTTACACTGTGGTAATTGATTACCAGTGGGTGGTAATCGATTACCACCAGTCAAAAATGAGGCAGTAGCCAATTTTTCATCCCCTGTTCTCTGGTAATCGATTACCAAGCTTGGGTAATCGATTACTCCACTTGGTAATCGATTACCAAGCCTCTGGTAATCGATTACCAGGCAGACAGTAGCATTTATTTCGCCCCCTGTTGCATGGTAATCGATTACCATGCTTGGGTAATCGATTACTATGCAGTAAAAATGACAGATTACAGCATTTTCAGTCCAAAAGGAGTTGTGTAACCCATCCCTAACACCTTAATACTCCACACAACACTTACACATACCCTAATGTAGGCTCTAGGCCCTTCCATCATGCATTTTCATTCAATCATGCATCATTTACAAAGTCTTTAAGATCATGGCCATTTTACAACAAGAATGGACCAATTTACAACATAGGATGCCAAGGCTTCAAATACAAGAAATGTGGCAATGGACAAGTCCCATGCTCACTCAAAATACACAATTTATCCATGGCATGAATAAAAGCAATAAACAAGACTTAGAAGGTAATCATGAACACTACAAAAGCATGGAAATCACATCATGCAATATGTTCATGACCTAAGTCTCAAAATACTAAATGGCATGCTATGTGCACTCCATGTCTCCTCCAAAATGTCATGCAAGCTCACGGCACCACATGCAATCCGCTGTCCACTAAGCGGGCTTCTTGCCCGAAGCTCCTCCCGGCTCATAATGCCCTGAAATGTGGTCCCCCAAACACGGGGTGAGATATACAAATATATCTCAGTAAACCAATGGAGCTAGAGGCTTTCTCCACTCCATGGCTCACTCAATGTGCAAATATAACATCATATAATATGCATGACATACAATATCACCAACAACTGGAGACAAACCGAGAACATCCACAATTAAATTTTACGTTCAAGAACTCCATCATATAACTCCCGAGACATTCCTGGCGCCTCTCCCATGGTTGAGAAGACTCCATGGCAAAACCCAACTGGAACTCCTCATGAGCCCTATCCAGCGGAAGTCCCACGTTTGGATCATCCTGGTGTCGCTCCCAGAGTCGACCCCACGGCAAAACCCAACTGGCATTCCCAATGGAATTATCCAGCGGATGTCCAAACCAACACACGTCAACTGGCCAGTGACCAAACAATTTTCACACAATTCAAGCAATATGGCATACAAGCACATAATCACACAATGCCATAAACACAAAATCCAACCACAACCTTCCACTAGGTGTGGTGGAGCACACAAGGGACTAAACCCCAGTTCCAAAGGTTACCTCAACACTAACAAATCCGTTCCACACGTATGCTCCAAATCAATCTTTCACAATCACGTCAGTGTGAGGCACCCTACAACGATCAACAATTCCAAATTACACCAAACCTCAAATTTCATGAAATTTCCACAAATTTTCCTAAGTTAAAAATCTAACTTTTTCACCAAAATTTATCATAGCATTTCTATCATAGCATTTCTAGCTCACAAGCATCATTCTAAGGCATTTTCATCTAATAGCATTTTTCCATTTGGGCTCTCTATCATCACACATCTAAGATTAAAGACTTAGTGCATAAATTTCTAGATCTACAAAATCAACCATAAACATACCACAAATATACTCACAATCTATGGTAGACACACCACCAAGGCTTCACTAATCCAAAGGAAGATCAAAAGCTCCAAAAACACCCAAAAAACTCAATGGTCGGATCTGAGTTTGTCCAAAAACGCAGCAAGGAGACGATTTCGAAGCTTGGGAGTATCACCAATGGCTTTAGAAGGTTGTTTACAATAGATTTCAACACCAAAACCAAGTGATTTGGTGGAGAAATAAAGAAATGGCAAAAGAGAGATGAAATGGGTTCTTGTTCTTCAAATGGAGGAGACGCACGGGAGAAAGAAGAAAAAGAAGAAGGAAAGGCGTGGGGAAAGGTGTTGGGGCCAAGTGGGTTTTGGTCCCGCGGGTCCCACACGCGATCTAACTTTAATCCCGATAAAATTTCTGATCATACATTCTTAATCTACATATTTTTCTAGTCCATGACATATTTTTATTTCCTAAAAATATTGATAAAAATTTCACACTTATCGGTACACTCATACCGCAGTATTTTACACTTAAAAAGTCACTATTCATCAATTTTTCCCAAATTTGCCTATTCACTCAATTTTCCGCCCTGATTCCATTTCCAGCATTATTTTTGTCATATGAAATCTCTAACTCAATTTTTTTATGCCTCAGAACACATGGCTGGTCAATTACCATTTTGCCCTTTTTGCCCATTTTGGCCATAATTCTTGGATTTTCACTAATCCATCAATTTTCATTTCACATTATACTATAAAATACACATTTAAGTTTATGAGGTGTTATATTCACCCCTCCTTTTAGAAATTTTGTCCGCAAAATTAAATCATACCTGCTCGCTAACTCAGGATACAGCCGGAGAATCTCGTCCTCCCGCTCCCAAGTAGCCTCCTCAGGTGTGCGGCCTTCCCACTGAATCTTCAGCATGGGAATAATTTTACTTCTCAGTCTCTTTTCACTGCGGTCCAATATTGCAATAGGACCAACGGGAGTCTTCAAGTTCTCCCTGATTTCAATATTATCCGGTATCACCACATGTGATTCATCCGGAACATAACGTCGCAACTGCGACACATGAAAAACATCATGCAAATTGGATAATTGCGGGGGTAAGGCAAGCTGATAGGCCACCAATCCTACTCTTTTCATAATTTGATACGGTCCAATGAACCGTGGACTCAGCTTCCTCACACCCAGCGCACGGCCAACACCCGTGACCGGAGACAATCGTACAAAAACATGGTCACCTTCCTCAAATTCCAGTGGTCTATGCTTATTGTCATAGTAGCTTTTCTGCCGATTCTGTGCTTGTTTCAATTTTTCTCTAATCATTTCAATTTGCACTGTTGTTTCCTGCACAAAATCCGGACCAAATCTTTCTTTATCACCTACCTCAGTCCAACAAGTGGGCGTACGACACCTCCTCCCATACAATACCTCATACGGTGCCATACCCAGACTGGAGTGAAAACTGTTATTATAAGAAAACTCCACCAATGGCAAGTACTTATCCCAGGCAGTACCCTGTTCCAATGTGCAAGCTCTCAGCATATCCTCAAGTGTCTGTATGGTCCGCTCAGTCTGACCATCAGTTTGCGGGTGATACGCAGTGCTCAGTCGAAGCTGAGTGCCAAAAGCTTGCTGCAAAGCTCCCCAAAAGCGTGAAGTAAACTTCGGGTCCCGATCACTGAAAATGCTAATCGGTATCCCATGGAGTCTAACAATCTCCTTTACATACAACGTAGCCAACTTCTCTGTGGTAAAATCCACTCGTACTGGTAGAAAATGTGCAGACTTCGTAAGTCGGTCCACAATAACCCAAATCGAGTCGTAACCAGCCTGAGTTCGCGGCAATCCAACAACAAAATCCATCGAAATACTCTCCCATTTCCATTCTGGTATATCCAGCGGCTGAAGTAATCCAGCAGGTTTCTGATGCTCTATCTTTACTTTCTGACAAACCAAGCACTTAGACACGTACTCGGCAACATCCCTTTTCATCCCAGGCCACCAGAACTTAACTTTCAAATCTTGGTACATTTTTGTGGCACCTGGGTGGATAGCATATTGACCCTTATGGGCCTCAGTCATAACTTCCTCTGCAAGTTCCTTGGGCACAACAATCCTGCCCTGATATAATAATAGTCCCTGTTCATTAACAGATATGCCACTCTGGCCTTTCAAATATTTAATACTTTCATTCCGAATTTGAGTCTCTTTAATCTTCTCGTGCAGCTCGTTCTCAATTCGAGTCAACTCCATATCGCACATTCTCCCTGCAAAGAAATCCGTTATTTTCATGTCACGAAATTGTTCAATTATTTCATTGTCCCACATCATCATATGAGATAAATTGACAGACTTTCTACTCAATGCATCTGCCACAACATTAGCCTTTCCCGGGTGGTATTTCAGCTCAAAGTCATAATCTTTCAAGAATTCAACCCATCTACGCTGCCTCATATTCAGCTCCTTCTGATCAAACAAATATTTTAAGCTTTTGTGATCACTGAACACAGCAAATTTCATCCCATACAGAAAGTGCCTCCAGATTTTTAAGGCAAACACAATAGCAGCCAGCTCTAAGTCGTGCGTCGGATAATTCTCCTCATGCGGCCTTAACTGCCTAGACGCATAAGCAATCACTTTTCCTTCCTGCATCAGTACGCTCCCTAAACCTTTCTTAGAAGCATCACAATATAAAACAAACTCACCCTCCGGATCAGGCAAGGTTAACACCGGAGCAGTGGTCAACTTCTCTTTGAGTAACAGAAAACAGTCCTCACATTCCTGGGTCCACACAAAAGGAGTATCCTTTCGTGTCAATCGGGTCAATGGTAGAACCATTGCAGAAAATCCCTGTATAAACCGGCGATAATAACCAGCAAGCCCCAGAAAACTTCTAATCTCAGTCACAGTCTTAGGTCGTTCCCAGTCGCTTACCGCTTCAATCTTGCTTGGATCCACTGCAACACCACTTGCAGAAATAACATGACCCAAAAATTGCACCTCAGATAACCAGAATTCACACTTAGACGGTTTAGCATATAATCTCTTATCTTTCAACACCTGCAACATAGTCCTCAAATGGTCGGTGTGCTCCTCCTTACTCTTAGAATAGATCAAGATGTCATCAATAAATACAATTACGAACTGGTCCAAATACGGTTTAAAGATGCGATTCATATAATCCATGAACACCGCAGGGGCATTAGTAAGCCCAAAAGGAATCACTTGATATTCAAAATGTCCATATCTGGATCGGAAAGCTGTTTTAGGTACATCCTCCGGTTTAATCCGAATCTGGTGATATCCGGACCGGAGATCGATCTTCGAAAACTCACAGGCATCCCTCAACTGATCTAATAAATCATCAATGCGCGGCAACGGGTACCGGTTCTTAATAGTCACTTTATTCAACTGTCGGTAGTCAGTGCACAATCTCATGCTACCATCCTTTTTCTTCACAAATATCACCGGTGCTCCCCACGGAGACACACTCGGCCTGATAAAATTCTTCGCAGATAGTTCTTCAATGTGTTGCTTCAACTCGGCCAACTCAAGTGGCGACATCCGGTATGGAGCCAAGGAGATCGGCCCCACACCAGGCAATAGGTCAATCGAGAATTCAATCTCTCTCTCTCAGGCGGAAATTCCGGTATCTCATCAGGGAATACATCCTCAAACTCATTAACAATCGGAATAGAAGAAATCTCCTCTTTTTTGTCACCCACCAATCCACCCAAAAGGACATAACCCAGATCTCCAGCCTCCAAGGCTTTCACAGTTTGACTGACAGACAAATACAAAGACGGACAAACAGACGGCCTCTCGTGACATAGTAACAACCTCTTTCCGCAGCAATCAATCATTGCGCAGTTCCGAGACAACCAATCCATCCCCAATATCAAATTGACAGAGGCCAGGGGTAAGATAATTAAATCAATGGTGTAACCCCTGCCTAAATAGGTGAACTTCACATCTTTGCAAATCCAAGACGATTCACTCACCTCTCCTGTAGCGGTAGTAATACGCATCGGAGGAACCATTCGTGTTACTCTTAAGTCCAACGCTTTAGCCACATAGTCCGCCACAAAAGAATGCGTTGCTCCCGAATCAAATAACACAGACAAATCAACATTAGAGAGGAAAATTATACCTTTTACCAAATTCGGAGCCTTTTCAGTATGTTGAGCGTTTGTAGTATATACCCGTCCAACAGTAGGAACAGCAGCAGTAGGAGTAGCAGTAGTAGTCGCGGTCGGCAAGGCCTGCAGATTCGCAGCCTGCCCCGAAGAAGATGGACAATTTCTAGCAAAGTGGCCATTCTGACCACATTTAAAACAAGCCAACGGACCAGCACCACATACACCTTTGTGGTATTTCTTGCACTTCCCACATTGTGGGGTAAAATATCTGTCCGCAGCACCACCACCACCAGGGGTTCCACCCCTCTTGAATTGACCAGGAGGCTGCCTTACATGCAACCCCCTACCCCTATTATTATTGAAGCCTCCTCTATTAGTATTTCCTGAAGGACCAGGTGTCCTCTTAATCTCTTGCTCTTTTGCCGAATCAGACTTCGGATACCTACCATAAACAGTCTCGACCCTCTTGCATTGGGTCACCAAGTCAGCAAAGTTTCTCACTGCAGTATTCGACATTCTTTTAGCAATCTTTTCATTCAGCCCTCTTTGAAATTTAGCTGACAAGAACTCCGGAGTAGGTAGAGTACCTCCATAATTTGCAAATTTTACCAATTCATTAAATTTTGCCACATAGGCATCCACAGTCATGACTCCCTGCACAAGACTATCAAACTCACCTTGCTTTGCCTCCCGAACATCGCGGGGAAAATATTCTTCATGAAATAATCCTTCAAACATAGTCCAAGAAATAATCTCACCCTGAATAGCATATGGGCGAGACACATTGTCCCACCACTCCTGGGCGTCACCCTCCAGCATATAAACAGAATACAACAATTTTTGTGGATCTTGGCATCTCATCACTTGGAAAATCTTATCCATTCCCCTCAGCCAAGCAGTAACCTCCTTCGGGTCCCTTGTGAAAGTAAACTGGCCTTTGAAGGCCGATGCATGTAAGGTGTAAAACAAAAATTTTTACTGCGGAACATACATGCACACATAGGTTCATGCTTTAAGACAGCATGATGTTACCTTGTTTTTGGCCTGATCAGTCAGGGAGATCAGATGTCAGGCTTGAAGGGTTCAAACCCTCTAATGGTGATCCACACCACCGTTCGTCAATGATGCAAGAACCCTTTCTTGAAAGCCACCAGATGAACACTAGTGGTGAAGGTGGAGGCTAGGTATTCTGTTTGGAAAGGTGTAGTGAGCTACCCTACAGAATGGTGCATAGATGGAGGAGAGTTGGCTGGGTTTTCACAAAACCCTAAGGTGAGGAACAAGTCATACGCACACTTGGAGAGGGGGAGGGATTTAAATCATTCAAAATGAAAACAAAATTTCAAAATCATTTGAAATTTGCGCATGGATTAGGGAGGATAAGGTGGAGCTGTTGCAAAACAAATTTTGCCAACAACCTCCAATCTTATCCACATGAAATTAAGTTCAAAATAATTTAAACTTAAATTCATAAACTATCATATAGTATATACTTTTCATGCGCATAATTCAGCCCTAGAAAGGGTCCAAATATATTGAGTAGTTGCATTCAAAATTTGAATCAACTCACCCACTGATTCCCTCAACCACCAAATCTGAATGGAGGTTTGTTTTAAGTGATAAGATGACATTCTTATCACTTAAACTTGCGCACCAAACAGCCAAGGAAGTGCTTCCAAAGATGCTTCTTGAT
>JAVKPL010005642.1:0-24838 GCA_032173675.1 Gastrolobium villosum
GCAGCATTTTAATTTTAAAAAATATTTTTTAAAAAAAATATTTTTTAAAATATTAAAATATATTAGTAAAGCTCTAAATGATCATATCAATTTTCTCCCTTTTTCCTTTAAGTAAATAATAGATCATCTCAGCGCCATCGTTGTCATTCCTGTTACGCTTTTACCCGTGTCTCCTCCCTCCTAGTCTCTCTCTAATCTGATCTAATCTCTCTCTTTCATCCCAGTTCTTGATTTTTATTAAAGCTTTCACCTTTTATAATGTTTGATTGTGTTCTTGATGTTCTTATTTTACAGTGTATTCTTTTAGTTTATGTTTTTGCCTTTTGTGAAGAACGCTGCTACAATTTTTGTTATTGGGTGTCGGTGAATTTTTTTGCTGCTGTTGTCATTGGTTACATTAGATTTTTTTTTTCCTCCCTTTATGTAACACCGGCAATTCCGACTTTGAATCAAATATTTTTTGAACTATGGGTCGCAACTTTTCTTGGCACAAAAATATGTGGTGTGATTTTTGTATTAAAAAACAACATAAAACAATGGAAAAACAACATGAAAACTAAAACCCTCAAACCAATTTTCTTTTACATCAATGAAACAATATTAATTTAAAGAAATATTTAAACTCTCATAAACCCTATATTTTGTAACAATACATTCATGAACACATTTTTTTTGCTATAGGAAATAATTTCAAACAATTTTTGTGTCAATAGATAACTAAAAACTTATTTTTAAAAGCCCCAAAGCAATTTAAGGTTTTAATGTATTGATTGAAAATAATTTGAGAAATTTTCTAAACTTTTAGTTTAATAAAACCCAGAAATTCAGATTCCAAAATTTTCTTAGAATACTCAATGAAAACATGCATATGATATATGGTTAGAAAACTCTCATAACGTAGAACAAAAACCCCAAGGTTTCCAAGATCAATTTCAAAAAATTCCAAACGGCATTTCATCATGAACTTTAGGATTATTTTAATAGGGAATGATCCGTTTACAATTTTTTTTCACAAATTTTTACAAATTACAGTATGTACTCCCCTGTAACCTAGTGTACTTCCGAGAGTATATAGTGTAGTTTGTAAGAATTTGTAAATAAAAAGTTTGTAAATATAACCCTCTCCTATTTTATTAAATAAAAAAAATTAGGTCTATTTTTTTTGGTAAACAAAAATTGGGTCTTATAATCAATATATGCATAGCTTTGATACCAAATGAAAAAGATAATTTTCAACTCATTGGTCAAACCCAAGAGCAGGAGCGAGAAAATGTTAATGCGTGGAGGACAAGTATAACTTTAAATATGTGGAGAGTTGTTGCTTAGTAATTTTAAATACTTGTTAACAATTATATTACGTTTTACTGAATGAGTAAATTATATTATATTATTTTTTATTTTTTATTAATATCGTTGTATTTTTTTGTTATTTTTTTATTGACTCTTGTGATTTTGAATGTTGTTAAAAATTCATATAATTTTTTAAAATCTTATAAATTCTATTAAAATCTTTTATAATTCAATCTTATAAAATCTTGATTGTAAAAAAAGTCTTTTAAAAAACTCTTTAAAATCCCTCCAATTCTAAATAATCTTTTAAAATCTATAAAATAATTTATCTCAATTTTTTTTAACATCCTAATATTGGCGCTTAACTTTTTATGGAACAGACATGATCACCTTTTGTTTCATGAAAAGATATTGTAGGACCTAACAAGGAGTGGAATGGTTGCTGCCAATGTTATAAAATCGGACCAATCCGGAAACCGGTGAATTGGTCATGTTGTAACGCCTGGCCGCTTCAAGAATTAATGACTATCCCCACATACTAACACGAGACTTTTCAGTGTGCTTTTTCCTCAGTCACACACTTCATGGGAAAACTTCCCAGAGGTCATCCATCTCAGAATTGCTCCTAGTCAAGCACGCTTAACTGTGGAGTTCTTCCTTTTCGGGCTACCGAAAAGAAGATGCATCTTGTTAGCATAGGTAGTACCAATTAATTCTTATAAGCTATTCCAAACTGTGCAGTCTTATACCTGCACAGCCTTTGGGATCCCTCTCTTTCGGGTGTCGATTCGATTCATTCATGCATGTAACCCCACACTGGAAGCCTGTCAGGAGCCGCTCCTTGTCCGTGCCTCTTTGCACCGGCGATCACTCCCTGCCCTCGTCAGTGCTCGGGATGTTACATGCCCACCAGCTTCCGCTGGTTCGTCCTCGAACTACACTATACTTGAAGAGAGGCCCTGCTCTGATACCACTTGTAACGCCTGGCCGCTTCAAGAATTAATGACTATCCCCACATACTAACACGGACTTTTCAGTGTGCTTTTTCCTCACTCGCACACTTCCTGGGAAAACATCCCAGGAGGTCACCCATCACAGAATTGCTCCAAGTCAAGCACGCTTAACTGTGGAGTTCTTTCATTCCGGGCTACCGAAAAGAAGATGCATCTTGTTAGCATAGGTAGTACCAATTAATTCTTATAAGCTATTCCAAACTGTGCAGTCTTATACCTGCACAGCCTTTGGTATCCCCTCTTTCGGATGTCGATTCGATTCATTCATGCATGTAACTCCACACTAGAAACCTGTCAGGAGCCGCTCCTTGTCTGTGCATCTTTTCACCGGCGATCACTCCCCGCCCTCGTCAGTGCTCGGGATGTTACATGCCCAATGAAATAAGAGTATGATGTTAAGCTTTATTTATTTTATTCCGCAACGTAATATGGTTATGGTCACGCAATTGGGTATTTTAAATTCGGCTTGGTTTTAAAAGAAAAATCTAACCGGATTTCTAATTGAACCAATGTGATGGTAACCGCGCTTAATATCATAATACGATGTTAACAAACCGGTTCTAGAATGAGGTGTTATATTTTATGGTATCAGAGCAGTTTTGTAGGGAAACTTGTGGACTATTGTAATATGTGTTTGGTGTTTAATGCTTTATAGTTGTTTTGATACTCTTGATGATTATTGCATTTATTATCACTTAGTGTGAGCCTGATCAACTTATTTCTTTGTGTAACATGTGTAGTGTCATGACGAGGAACCGGAATAACGCTGAGGCAGCGAATGCAAATGCTCAGCCAGATCCTGTTTTGGCTGCTTTGGTTAGGCCCTGAGGTGGTCGTGGGGCAGCAGGTGGGCATGTAACATCCCGAGCACTGACGAGGGCGAGGAGTGATCGCCGGTGCGAAAGAGGCACGGACAAGGAGCGGCTCCTTACAGGTTTCAAGTGTGGGGTTACATGCATGGATGAATTGAATCGATACCTGAAAGAGAGGGATTCCAAAGACTGTACATATGTGAGACTGCACGGTTTGGAATAGCTTATAAGAATTAATTGGTACTACCTATACTAACAAGATGCATCTTCTTTTTGGTAGCCCGGAACGGAAGAACTCCACAGTTAAGCGTGCTTGACTTAGAGCAATTCTGGGATGGGTGACCTCTTGGGAAGTTTTCCCAGGAAGAGTGCGAGTGAGGAAAAAGTACACTAAAAAGTCTCGTGTTAGTACGTGGGATAGTCGTTGATTCTTGAAGCGGCCGGACGTTACACATGTAACCGATCTGGTTTTAATATTGAACCGACCATGTTATAGAACTGGTGTGACCCGGCTGGTTTTCGTAAAAATTGGTGATCCGGTCGGTTCAACCGATGACCCAACCCGGTTTATAAAAAAAGAAACTAAATTATTTTCATAAATTAATGTCTTTTTTCTTACTCTCAAACACAACTGGTTTGTTTTATTTTGAAATATTTGAGTGATTTGTAACGTATTAAATTACATAGATTATGTACCTACAACACTAATATTATTTTGATTATGCAATATGCAGAGAATTTTGATTTGATTTATAGTTAGAGATGTCGTTTAGTGAACCTGAAATACTAGTATCACAAATATTATATGTTTTTTCTTTTTTTTGTGAAAACAAATATTATATGTTTGATTGATCTTTTGTTGGACAATGATGTGTAATTTATTATATTCATATTAAAATATTTTTGAAATTGGTATATTTTTTTACAAGTATTTAAGTATATTTGTAGTTATTTTAATATAAATTGTAGATTTACATATACTTACTGGGTCATGCGATTGAACCGGTGATCCAGTGACCCAATACCTCAGCCGGGTCAATAAACGTACCGGATTTAATAATATTGGTTGCTGCAACTTGTGCCTCATTTTCGAACAAGTAAATGGGGAGACAATATTAACGTGACATGATTATTTTAAATGGGTGGTGATGTTTCCATAATTGTGCATGTTTAAAAATATATTATTTAAGAAAATATAATACCTTTAAGAAATTTTACTTTTAAAACCAATTTATTCTTCCAAAATAAAATGATCAATTCATAATTTAAGAATAAGACTTTGGGTGTAACAACTATAGGATAGGTACGTCTATGTTGAGAGTAGTTTTTTATTTATTTTTTTTTTTTTACTTTTATTTTTCAGTAAAAAAGAGTATCTAGTTCTGCTAGCTGCTCCAGTAGCATTAAAAAAAATTCCCGATTCAAGAGCGCCGCCTCCTGTGTAAAGCTACAGGGTTTTTTCGAAGATATTTTGTTCCTTGAGCACCGAAAGTCAAATTCTGTCTTTCAAAAGGATGGTTTTTTCATTACGGTGTTTGCTTTGATGTTAATGAAACTTTCTGCTGCGACGAGAAGAAAATTTAAATGGAAGGTGGTGATACCTGTGGTATGATATTCATGTGTTTGATTGGATCCCGCGTTGCCTGCAAATGAACTTGCTCTAATGTTGAAAAGGTTCCAGGTAATGCTCTACATGCCATTGATCTGTTTTTTGATACATTATCAACGGCCACGAGTGGAAGCAGCACAATAAGGTGGAGCCTCTTCAAACTAAAATAGTTAAGGTTCTGTCGAACCTAGTCCCGAAGCCACCGCACATAGTTGTGGAAGAAAAGTTCATTTCCCTGTTACGATCATGTAGAAATCGTAAACACCTCCACCAAATCCAAGGACAAATAGTGATTCATGGACTCCAGCACAACGATTACGTCGCACCTAGTTTCATCACGGCTTGCGCGCAGCTCAATAGAATGGGTCATGCACGTAAGCTGTTTGATAAAATGGCTGAACCAAACACTTCCATATGGAATGCCATGTTCAGAGGGTATTCCCGAGTTGAGTGTTATTGGGAAGTTGTCGTTTTGTTTGGCCGAATGAATCGCCATGGGGCGTTGCTAAATTGCTTCACCTTGCCTATGGTTGTGAAGTCTTGTGGGAAGATGAATGCTGTAAGAGAAGGAGAAGAAGTTCATTGTTTGGTGGTGAAATGCGGTTTTAAGTCAAACCAGTTTGCGGGAACTGCGCTGATTGAGATGTATTCAACATGGGGATCCACTGGGAATGCTTATAAGGTGTTCGGGGAAATGTATGAGAGGAATGTGGTTGCTTGGACTGCTATCATTGGTGGATATATTTCGTGCGGTGACATGGTTTCTGCACGGTGCCTTTTTGATCTGGCGCCTGAGCGTGATGTTGTCCTGTGGAACACTGTGATTTCGGGTTATATTGAATTGGGTGATATGGTGGCTGCAAGAGAACTTTTTGATAAGATGCCGAACCGGGATGTGATGTCGTGGAACACCATGTTGAATGGTTATGCAAGAAATGGGGATGTTGAATCGCTAGAGAAGATGTTTGGAGAAATGCCCGAAAGGAATGTCTATTCTTGGAATGCATTTATTGGAGGCTACGTTCGTAATGGCCTTTTTTCTGATGCTTTGGAGTCTTTTAAACGAATGTTGGTCGAAGGTGATTTTCTTCCTAATGATTTCACGCTTGTGACGGTGCTGTCTGCAAGTTCAAGATTGGGGGCCCTTGATATGGGTAAGTGGGTGCATGTATATGCAGATAATATTGGGTATAAGGGAAACCTGTTTGTTGGAAATGCTTTGATTGACATGTATGCAAAATGTGGGATTATAGAAAATGCATTTGGTGTGTTCAATTGCCTAGATAGAAAAGATATAATTACTTGGAATACCATGATTAATGGCCTTGCCATGCATGGGCATGCAGCTGATGCCTTGAGTTTATTTGATCAGATGAAGAAAGCCGGAGAAAAACCGGATGGGGTTACTTTTGTTGGGATTTTGTCTGCTTGTACACACATGGGATTAGTCAGGGATGGCTTTTCATATTTCCAATCAATGGTTGATCATTATTCAATTGTGCCTCAAATTGAGCATTATGGATGTATGGTTGATTTATTAGGAAGAGCTGGTCTTTTAGAAGAGGCTGTAAATTATGTGAGAAAGATGCCAATGAAACCAGATGCAGTTATCTGGGCTGCCCTACTTGGGGCATGTAGGATATACAAGAATGTTGAAATAGCAGAACTGGCTCTTCAGCGGCTCATTGAACTTGAACCAAAAAACCCTGCAAACTTTGTCGTGCTTTCAAACATATATAAGGATCTAGGACGATGCCAAGATGTTGCCAGATTGAAGATTGCAATGAGAGATACTGGGTTCAGGAAATTGCCAGGATGTAGCGTTATTGAGGTCAATGATAGTGTGGTGGAATTCTATTCCTTGGATGAGAGACATCCTGAGGCAGAGAATATATACAGGGCATTGTGGGCATTGACAATTCAGTTAAGATCATATGGATATATGTTCTAAATCTTCTGGATGTTGCTCAAGGAATCTGAGTTTCTCCAGGCACACCTCCTTATTTTGTTTTTGGCTTCGTGTAAACTTTTAGAGACACTTCTGAAATGCATGCAGCATGTCATTTCCCCATCCATTTATCATTGCATTTGTAGTCATTGAAAGAATGTGATACTACATGATTTGGGTCAGAAAAAGGTTACTGTTGCAAACTATATAAATAGCGACTACGATGATTATATAAGAATAACCGAATAATGAAATTATAGGAATAAGGACCCTTGTATTTATCACTATATTTGTATAAGCATTCAGTTATTGTTATAGTAATATAGTCATTGGCGGACCTACTTAGTTGCAACTGTCCGACTGTAAGGGAGAAGAACCCTTCGAAAGGAACAAGAAGAACAAGAAAAGGAAAAGAAGAAGAATACACTTTGATTATTGAATGAATGAATCTTTCTGTTACACATGCCCTTTTATTTCCCAACTAACTACCCACATGCATAACACACAATGGCCACGTGGTCTCACCTATCTAACCGTCTGCCACCTCACCCCACTTATCCCAACAACCTACTATACAGATTATTACAACATCATGTTACAACACCCACAAAACCACCTAGACATTCACTATAAAATCCTTTGCCCACGCAGGAGCTCACCTATTCCTCTTGCCTGTAACAATACCCTTGTCTTCCAAAACAACCTTGTCCTCAAGGTTCAAGGTGGGATAGTGAGACTTGAGAAAATCTTCATCTTCCCAAGAAGCATCCTCAGGCAAAGAATGGGACCACTGCACCAACCATTGAGTGACATCTTTGTGGTCAACAACAACTGTGCGAGATTTTAACACAGATATTGGTTGCTGAACTGGGTTATTATCATGACTGAATTCAGGCACCGATGGAATCAGATCAAGATGGTGTCCTCGGAATGGTTTCAAAACCGAAACATGGAACGAAGGATGGATTTTACAACCTGCTGGAAGTTGCAATTGATAAGCAACTGGACTCAAAACCCGAATGATAGGAAATGGACCAAAATATCTCTTGGCCAGTTTCTGATTGGACCTTCTGACTGCAGACATTTGCCTGTACGGTTGAAGCTTCACCAACACCAAATCACCCACTGCCAGTGAGATATCCTTCCTATGTTTATCCGCCTGTACTTTCATGCGATTCTGAGCTCCTTGCAAGTGATGCTTCAACTGAGCTAGCAACTCATTTCTATGAATCAAAGCTGTATCTACAGCTTCTACCTTAACCAAGCCTTTGGAATAATAAGGAATGATCTGTGGCAGTTTTCCATACAAGGCTTGAAAAGGGCTCATACCAATGGAAGCATGATGAGCTGTGTTGTAGTGTAGTTCAGCCCAATTCAGATATAAAGACCACTTGTGATTCTCATCAGAACAGAAAGCCCTGAGATATTGTTCTAAGTACTTGTTTGTCACTTCAGTCTGCCCATCTGATTGAGGATGATAAGCAGTACTAGTATGCAGCTTGGTTCCACTGAACTTGAACAACAAGGTCCAAAACTGACTGAGAAAGACACTATCCCTATCAGACACAATGGTCTTAGGATAGCCATGCAATTTCACCACCATATCACAAAATAGAGATGCCACTTTAGCCGCTGTATAAGGATTGGCCAATGCACCAAAATGTGCATACTTCGATAATCGATCCACCACTACAAAAATGATGGAGAAGCCACGAGATAATGGTAAACCAGTGATGAAATCCATGCTAAGGTCTTCGAACACCCCTTCTGGAATGGGTAAGGGCTGCAGCAAGCCATAGGGAGGAGCTGTTGCTGTTTTCACCATTTGACAAATTGCACAATTCTTTATTAAGTCAGTGACTTCTTTGCGCATGTTTGGCCAATAGAAGGAGGCTGACAAACGAAGCAAAGTTCGGGTCACACCAGCATGACCACCAATGGGAGTAGCATGTGCCTCAGTCATCAAAACCTGTTTCAACTGAGACTTTGAACTCAACAACAAGCGATTTTTATGATACAAAACTCCTTCACGTGCTGTAATTTGGGGGTCAATAGACACTCCATTGCTTAATTTGGAATGTAAGGAAAGCAATTCAGGATCAGTAGCATTTTCTTCCTTAATTTGATCAATGATATCAAAATTGACCTCTGATATCAAAGACAAGACAGCACCCAATTGCTCTTCCTCATACATGCGAGACAGTGAATCAGCCACAACATTAGAGCTACCAGGCTTATACTCAATGACAAAATCATAACCCATCAATTTACAAGCATACCTTTGTTGTTCCAAGGTTTGAACGGTTTGTGAGAGCAATTCCTTCAAACTCCTATGATCGGTCCGGATAACAAACTTGGAACCAAGGAGATAATGTCTCCATTTCTTCACAGATTCAGTGACAACATATAATTCTCTGACATATGTGGATGCAACCCTCATTCGTGGACCTAACTTCTTGCTAAAATAAGAGATTGGTCTGCTATTTTGAAGCAACACAGCCCCAATGCCAATGGAAGATGCATCAGTCTCAACCACAAATGGAAGAGAAAAATCTGGCAACACCAGAACTGGGGTTGAAGTCATGGAATTCTTGAGCAACTTGAAAGCTATATCAGCCTCATCACTCCAATTAAAAGATGTACTCTTTAACAAGTCAGTTAAAGGAGCTGCTATGGTAGCATATTGCTTGATGAACCTTCTATAATAGCCAGTGAGACCAATGAAGCCTCTTAGCTGTTTGACACTCTTTGGTTGAGGCCAATCCACCATGGCAGAAATCTTCTTGGGGTCTGCTTTGACACCCTCTCCTGACACAAGGTGCCCCAAGTAATCAATCTCCCACAAAGCAAAGCCACATTTACTCAATTTGACCTTGAATTGATTCTGTCTTAGGCACTCCAAAGCCACTCTCAAATGAGTCAAATGATCATCAAGTGAGACACTATATATCAAAATGTCATCGAAAAACACTATGATAAAACGTCTCAAGTAAGGTTTGAACATTTGATTCATTGCCGATTGAAATGTAGAAGGAGCATTGGTTAAACCAAATGGCATAACCAAAAATTCATAGTGTCCATCATGGGTTCTAAAAGCTGTCTTGATGGTATCTTGAGGAAGCAACCGAATTTGATGATAGCCACTCCTTAGATCAAGCTTTGAAAACACACTGGCTCCTTTCAATTCATCAAGGAGTTCATCTATAGTAGGGATTGGAAAACGATCCCTTATAGTGATTTTATTTAAAGCTCTATAATCAATACACATCCGCCATGATTGATCATGCTTCTTTACAAGCAACACTGGTGAAGAAAAAGGACTCCTACTAACCTTGATGAAACCAGAAGCCAACAACTCTGCAACTTGCTTCTCGATTTCTGTTTTCTGGTTATGGCCATAACGATAAGGCCTCACACTTACTGGCTGAGAACCTTCAGCTAAGTGAATAGCATGATCATATTCCCTTGAAGGAGGAAGTCCTTGTGGTACTTGGAAAACAAGTTGATAGAGAACCAAAATGTTCCAAACAGCCAAAGGAATTTTATCCTTCACTGATGACAATTCTGCCAAACAATCAGTAGAATTAGAGGGAACAGCAGATGGTGCAGCAACCAAGGAAGATAAGGCCAAGCATTCAGCAGCTGGACCCGAATGACAGCCTCCCTGTCCCTTGAGTAATATCCTCTGATTGTTCCAATTAAATTCCATTGAAAGATCATTGTAGTCATGAATAACTCTTCCCAAAGAACACAACCACATGATGCCCAAAATAATTCCAAAACCAGTGAGGTCAACAATCCAAAGATCCACCACAAAAACATGTCCTTGAATATTCAACACCACAGCTGGACATTTCTTATCACAAACCAAAAAATCACCATTGCCCAAAAACACCCTCATTTTGGGAATTTTAACCATCTGTAAACCCAAGCTGCGAGCTAGGTCCTTTTGCACAAAATTGTGAGAACTCCCCGAGTCTATAAGAATAGGGACTAACCTTCCATTCAAATGAATTTCAAACTGCAAAGCTCGAGGATTTTGGTCACTCTCCATGGAATGAAGTGCTGCATCCATGTGGTGTGATACAGCCTCAACAGAATCATGGGACAACTGCTCAGGTTGCCAAACTATATTTTCCTCACTGTCCACAACTTCTTCGTCAGAACTTCCCATCATAAGCAACATCTTGCCTTTACAGACATGCTTAGAATTCCATTTATCATCACATGTATAGCACAATCCAAGATCCCTTCTCTTCTGTAAGTACTCATTAGACATTCTCCTATTGGAAGGAGCTGGTGGTAAGGCTGGAAAAGATGGTTTATGAGAAGACAAAGTAGAAGGTAAGGCTGGAAAACTGGGTTTGGTGTGTGGTACAAAAGTTGTGGTTGAATTATAGTGGTCAGGAGGTATAGGCTTGGGATAAAATTTCTTAGGAACAGAAGACAAAGATACACGCAATTCCGTGTAATGTGCTTCATATGTCAAAGCCAATTGCATTGCTTGATGCAAGGAAGTGGGTTTATGCAATTGGATAGCTCTTCTCAAATCAGCTTGTAAACCAAAAACGAAAAAACTCATGAGAACTGCATCAGAAAACTCTGTTACCTGGTTAATTAAAGCCTCAAAACTTCTGATGTAATCACTAAGAGCACCATCTTGAGTTAGCTTGGATAAAACTCCACGGAGATCAGTGTATGTGGTACCACCAAAACGTTGTTGCAGAGAACTTGTGAACGCCTCCCACGTTTGAATTGTGCCCCCACTAAACAACCACTGAAACCATGGACCAGCCACGCCTTCCATTTTCATGCCTGCTAGTCGAACCTTGAGAGCATCTGGTATCTGATGCAGGCCAAAATATAACTCCGTACGAAAAATCCAACTCACTGGATCCCTCCCATCAAATGAAGGCAATTCCATTTTAACCGAACGCATAACATTCCTTGAATCATTAGGATCGAACCTGAATGAATTCTGTCCGGAAGATTCTGCAGTACTTGAAACTGAATGCGATTTTGAAGAAACATGATCCACCATCCGATTCTCAAAACCTACAATTGCTGCATGAATTTGTTGAAGCTGACTGTTGATGTTCACAAACTGGGTTTGATGATCAACGAAACGATGTTGCATGTCTTCCGAACTGCGATCAACACGCGTTTGAAAAGAGCCTAACTCCTCAGCAAGTTCCTGGATCCTCATCGCAACTTCAAGAGTCCGAAGATGAAAGCACCAATGTAAGGGAGAAGAACCCTTCGAAAGGAACAAGAAGAACAAGAAAAGGAAAAGAAGAAGAATACACTTTGATTATTGAATGAATGAATCTTTCTGTTACACATGCCCTTTTATTTCCCAACTAACTACCCACATGCATAACACACAATGGCCACGTGGTCTCACCTATCTAACCGTCTGCCACCTCACCCCACTTATCCCAACAACCTACTATACAGATTATTACAACATCACGTTACAACACCCACAAAACCACCTAGACATTCATTACAAAATCCTTTGCCCACGCAGGAGCTCCCCTATTCCTCTTGCCCGTAACACCGACATAATTATTTTTTTTGCCACTTTAATGCATATTGGCTTATGTCAGTTATTGGCTTATCCCTTTAACTGGCAATTCATTTTTCTTTGTCACTTTAATGCATAATTGGCACTTGTGGTCATATTGGCTTATTATAATTGGCAATCTTTATTATTTTTCGTCACTTTACAATTCAACTTTTT
This sequence comes from Gastrolobium villosum, assembly GCA_032173675.1. Classification (NCBI taxonomy): domain Eukaryota; kingdom Viridiplantae; phylum Streptophyta; class Magnoliopsida; order Fabales; family Fabaceae; genus Gastrolobium; species Gastrolobium villosum. The sequence continues at coordinate 12,416 of JAVKPL010005642.1, forward strand.
TTTTTGCTATAAAAGACATAACAAGAGAGGAAATGGTAACTCTTTTGGGTGCACATACTGTTGGTGTTGCACATTGTCGTTTCCTTTTTACTAGATTTGATGGGGGTACCTGACCAGTGGTGGACCTACTGTTGCGCAATTCACCGCAAATACGCAAGTGATCGCAATATTATTCAATCACTACCATGCCATCTTTGTGGCCGTGTCACTCCCTCATCTTGTTGGAATTTTTTTTTTTTTTTTTTGGTAAGCCATCTTGTCGGAATTTTAAGTCCAAAAGCGTCATTTTTGCGTTTTTGTTAAATATTACATTGAAGCTGTTGTTAATTATTTTTGTTCCTTTTCAACAATTATTTACAACTAATAAGTATTTCTTCTAATATACAAAAATAGTGTGATGTGGCATAAAACAAAATACCAAAAATAACAGGCAAAACTCTCAAATGTCAAAGTTTAGGATAAATTGTTAACGAAGAAAACTCTATTTTCAGATTTTAGAAGAGTTTGTATAACTGTTTATTCTATCTATTTTGACCACTTGTTGCAAATCAAGTGGATGCATACGAATGAGGGGGTGGCAGAATTATATTTCTCCCACTAAGTCTCCTACCCTCTAAGCCTCGTGGTAATCTATGAAGCACCGACATTTCAAAAATCCTGACGTGTCGTGTCCAATACTTCCCAACAATCTCAGATACTCCGACACTCCCCGACATGCGTTATAAAAATTCAAAAAAAGTTCAAAGGTTGCATTGCATTGAGTTTTTAGTTCCAATTATTAGATTCATTGGATTGCGATTACCATTTTATTGAATTTAATATAAATATTTGGGATATCCTATTTTTCTTTGCAAAATTTATGAATATTATAAGTTTAGATTCATTTTTTTGTTAAATTACTGAATATTAAATATAATATACACTACATAAATTAAAAATATTATTTAATATCAAAACGTGTCCTAACGTGTCGAAATCCAACATTTTTTAGAATTAATGTATTGGAGTGTCGTGTCGTATCGTGTCACGTGTCCCGTGTCGGTGGTAATTATTCACTTCTCGTTAATTATCGTACTCCTATAATAGCCGAGACTAACCTTCATCATTCTATCTCGAGTACAAAAACTTTTCCTTTTCCCACACCCAAGAACTCGCGCTTGACCCAAATTCTGCATGTACCAAATTGATCCAGCAAACTTCTCCATTTGTCTTATTTCCGAAATTGCTGAAAGGATTAGGAATAAGGAGGCTATAGCTCTAATGCGCAATCTGATATCATACAGAAACAGAGGAATAGGAGAGAGTTGAATCATAAAAAGGTCTAGGACTTGAAGATAATCAACTCTTGAAAGGAAACCTCTTAGGTAAAACCAAAGAAGCTTCAACTTTCTCAAACTTTCACTCTGCCTAAACACTACCCACCCATCAAGAAGACCGATCCTAGACACTCTCCACCTTCTCGTTTGTTTCTCGTTCTTCTTGTAGACTCTAAAGCCAAAACATCCGTTTGCATGTTTGAAATTCTTCAACCAAAGCCTTACCTAAGCCATCTCACATCACACCTCGTGGAACAACACAAGAATGGAGTCGAAGTCTAGCATTAAGTGTGGATAGCTGAATTTGTCCATATGGAAGAAGCCTACTTAGTGGAGTTGGTGACCTCAAGGAACTAACAAAGGAGAAGTAAGTTACTAATTTGAATTCCAGCCTTCAATGTAAGTGTGTAGCTTCCTTTGATTGCATTGAATGGCTTGCATAACCTTGTGTGTGAAATGTCATGTGTATATACTGTTGCAGGAATAATTTTTACGGGTTGAGTGATTCCCCGTGATTAAAGATATAAGTTGAGATTGATTCCCCATGGTTTTATGTGTATGTGACAAGTTGGCTGTTGTTTATGTGTATATGCTGATGTGTTTTATGCCCTGTTGTCATGCTGGACTTTAATGTAAGAAAAGGAATGTTGCCATTTATTGAGTTTAACTCACCCTTTATTGGGCTGCTATTTTGTATGTTTATATGAGTTAAGCAGTGTTGGCTTGAGGACTGTTATGTTGATTGATTTATGACTAGAGAAATGAACATGCATATGTTGTTAAATTGCTAAGTAGCTCTGAGAACAGTAATTTTAGTAGATCTGGTAGCCAATCTGATATGTATGTCTATGTTGTGAAAAGATGATGATTATGAGAAATTAGGTAGGAACTTTGGTAATGTAGCTGAATGAAATTTAATTGTGTATGTAAAAAAGCAGTCCCATGGCTATCAATATTCCAAATTCTTTATCCGTTTTAAGAAATTCATATCTAGAGTTCTAAGTGTTCAAGAATTGTAAAATATACGTCATTTTAAAGATATGGATGTGTAGTTTACTTGGTAAAAATTTCAAGGTCATTGAATGTAGGAACTGATACAGTTTGATGATTAATGGAAGGTAATTCAAAATGGCTGGATTGCTGTTAACAGAACTTAATAAATCTAGACAGCTGTAGTATAATGGACACTGTAAATTCCATGGGCGTCTTTCTCTTTCGAAACTTGTTGCATTTAACGATAAGGTCTTTACCTAGCATGTATTAAAATCTTTCAATTTTTAGAGTCACCTATGATTAACCGTTCACCATTTAAGTTAGGAGGAATTTTAGTGTTTTCACTCACGTTTTTGGTCATAGAAAGCCTACTTTAGAAATTCATAAGTTGCTCCACATACCTCCAATTTGAGTGATTCCAAAGCTTCCTGAAAGCTTTGTTCCTCTAGTTACTGACTATTAATTTTCAAACCAATCGGAGCACACATGAGTTCTTACGATGAACGAGTACACTGAAATTGCTGAAAAGATTAGGAATAAGGAGGCTTTTGCATATTTGCATTTTTACCCCAAAACTTTCAATAATTGCATATTTGCATTTTTACACTGAAAATTGATTTAAATCTCATAATTAGATTTCTTATCTAATTAATCATGAAAAAAATCCTAATTATTCATTTTACTGTTTCGGGTTATTATAGTTTTAAAAACACATCAACTTCCTTGAATATGTGAGTCATGTTTAATAGACCATAAATTCGATTAGATCAAATTTCTTAAATCAATGCATTAAGTGTTTGCTTGAATTTCTTTGCTCAACCTCTCATAACAAGATTAACTCTATATGCATCAACATCATCTAATAGGAAAATATTGACCATCAAATGTGCTTCGGCTTCACTGATATCAATTATCTCAAAATGCCTAGCTAGACCTCTGTTGAGATGTATATTTTCAAAAAAGAAAAGAGTTATCGTTCTCAGGGAACAGGTTGAATTATTTTTCCTTCTATTAATCTGAATTAATAATCCTTTAATTGGTTTTATTTTGTTTATGGTAAAAAGAGATCTTTATTATATTCTAATTAAACATCAAAATATATTCTAACAGTGAGAAATTTTTAACAATGAAAAAGGCTTCTGAGTATGTAAAAATCATGGATTACACAAAAGATATTGCATTCCTGCAATTTCGTTCAAAGCCACAGCAAGTTTATCTTAAATTCCGAAACACTACAACTAGTTAGGTCGAAACTTCCCAGAATCAACCTTAACATTCAAGATCATCTTCTTCCAAAGGATCTTGAATCCTTAACAGAAATTATCAGAAAACACCCTTGATTATCCCTAATCTAAAGGGGTTCAATCGATCCTTAACAGAAGCGCATTTCCCAAATTACTTCTGTTGAAGAACTCAAGGTTCATTCCCATGAATCTCTTGGGTTAAAAAGTAAAAGAACCGATCGAATAAGAAAACATCAAAATAGCGAAGAACTAATTAAGAAACATGCATCCAATCATTCGACATACCCAGAAAAGAAAAGATTTAAAAACCCATATCTGAAACACTATAATATCCGAAAAATAAAAGCAAGGATACCAAGTATTTCAGAAAATAAAAGGATTCTTCAAACATTACAAAACCCTAACTCGATCTATAGAAAACTACAAAGAAATCTACCGTTACACAGGCCAGATCCGCGACTCTTCTCCCTTTTAGATGCGTTGTCAAAGCCCTCCAAGGTCGAAGATGAACGAACGAAGCACGCGAACGAGCAGATCCACACAAAAAGGAACGAAAACGAAACAACCTCTCAAGAACAGAGAAGGTTCGAACGAAAGAAAAGAAAAGAAAGAGAAAAACTCAACGGAAACTTTTGTCTCTTTTTTTTAGAAAAGTAATTCTAAAAAGCTATCTGTTGAAATCTGCATCCTTTTTTTGTTTTATATTCTTTTTTTCTTTTTCAGAACTATCAGCTTCTTGTCCTTTCATCTCAGCCTTTCATCTCCTCCAATCCAACGGTCCAGACTGCTCCTCTCTTTTTCTTTTAATCTGAAGATAAAAATAAATAAAATCAGTGAGTAAAAAGACAAATATTACTATTTTTACTTCTTACCTTTAATTTTTACAAATATCCTTACTTAGCTCAATTGAGCATAATTTACCTGCAAAAACACCAATTAATAATCCAAAGACATTTAAATATCATAAAATAATATAATATAATTATATATAAATATGTGCTAACAACCTCCTCCATGACTTTCAAGTCTCAATACCGGTGGACTCCTTCAAAGAACACTGAGGAATACACAACTTGTCTTTGGAAAAAATGACCTCCTCAATCAGAAATTGCTGAAAGGGACTTGTCTTAAATTTCATTCAAATATCTCTATGATAGGGATTATGACGAATAATGTCTTTTACTTGATGCGTCTGACACCTTATTCAACACTACTGGATACCAAGGAGACATTTTCTCGAGTACTACATCCGCAAAATCTCTTAAGCAAAGGTAAATTTGCATTAAGTGTTTGCTTGCCGTGGTGTGTCAGGTCGCGGGTTCGAATCAGCCTCTCTGCAAAAAGCAGGGGAAAGGCTGCCTAGAGTATTCCCTTCCCTAGACACTCACGAAGTGGGTATTTGAACTAGGTCGGCCCCTTTTTTATTAGAATGTGTCAGCTGCACCAAAAAAAACTTCTCCTTTGAAAGGAGTTGTTTACCCAAAATTTAAACACATTAAATGCCAAATAAGAAAGCTATGTAACCGCCTAAAGCTTCTCACGCTCCTCAACCAGAAGGTGATGTCTGTCCATATTCAACCACCTAAAACTTTCAAAGGATAGTTGAAAAGGTTTCGTTAAAAAAAAAAAAAAAACCACCTCCAATATGCTAGCTTTAATGAGCCATGTTAGTCGGATCTTCTCCAATATGAGCAATAAAAACATGATACTGATCACCAGTCAATGTCTGGGCACTCTCTATAGTGATCAACCAATAATACTAGTCGACCAAGGGGCCAATCGATCATGTATCCTGAAATCAACTACTACACAGTGGCGGCCATATAGAGTTTCTACACATATTGGCATTCTAAATTTGTAGACTACCAAGCTAGGGGGTTAAGTTCTGGATTGACCACTAGGCTTAATGCTTTGGGCCAGCCACTAAGGCCCAACACAGGGGATGAATTCATGCACACATGCCTCACACACACAGATGAAGGCGTACTGCCACACTCATAGTAGGGCACATAAAGGCAGAAACGGTTATGCTGAAGCATAACACATGCATGAGAATCTTTTTCCCTTATAAAGACCTATTTTTTCCATTGAAGGTACATCTTCTATATACTGCTCATCATTGTTGTTACTTTACTGAATTTTAGCCTTACTAAAGTCATTGTGATCTTCACTTGCCCTTGATTTTTAGTGTTCACTTGAGACCTACATGGTGACTCCATTGTTGAGCTTTGTTTCCTACCACCGGCTCACTAGATAACTATTATATCAACATATTACACCTAAAGGAAAATAGGTATACATCAAACACCCAAACAACTCACTAGATAACTATTATATCAAAATATTTGTATTTGTAATTGTTATCTCAAGCTCAATGGCGGAGCCAGCATGACATGTTAGCAAGTGCCAAAAAATTCAGCTAGTGCCCAAATAGCTATGGTTCTTTGGCTACAATCAAAACGTGGCTAATTTTTTTAAAAATTGAAACAGAATTTGCTACGTTTCAAGTGTGGCTAAATGAATGTGGATAACTAAGTCAGTGCCAAGGCACATGCAAGCCACAATGTGGCTCCGCCACTGCTCAAGCTTACATTCATATTAAGATCATTTTCTAGCTATCTGTGAACCATTGTGATCTTGATAAAATATAGGCCCAAACCAGGGCCCAATAACACAAGCTAAAACCCAAAGACCAAGAGCAAGGCACGATGAACAAGCCCAGGCGCGATGCCCTCATCGCGGCATACAAGACGCGATACCCACATCGCGGCACAGAATGCGCGATACCCATATCGCGTACGAAACCTTCTATAGGAAGTAAACTTAAGGCCCAAGGCAATTCCACCGCGCCTTAACTCCAGTAAGCAATGGACAGCTCCAGCTCGCCGCAACTCTACTGATAGGCATTACAGAAGATAAGGCTACTCAGGTCCTTTGTCTGACTTGCAGCCCAAGGCTGGCCACTCAAAAGCCATGCCGCCTTGACAAAAGGCGGCATCCCTATTACTATATAAATAAACGATATACCACCAAGGTACGATCATCCTTTACTTAACTACTGCCTCTGATACTGACTTAAGCATCAGAGTGTCTTCGCATGTACCCCCCCATCGGTGTGAACACGCTCACGTGAAGGATACCAACTCAAGATCAGCTCAATAGCAAACACTAGGCCCAGGCCAATAGCCACTTGAAGTCTTTCAACCGTGTGTGATTGGGCTCAATACATATCGGCCTGTCCATACTGTATTTGGTCCGATCATTGGCGTCGTCTGTGGGAAAAATCCTTATTACCCACCTTTTTATCTAAAAACATGGTTGACATTCGGAGCAAATCCCAGAATGGCTCCAGAGGAAAGCGGAAGGAGACCCCTGCTTCCCGTGAAAAATCAGCCTCATCGGTGGCACCAATTCCCATCCACCTGGATGACCCACCGAAACCCCAACATCTGTTGGACCTCATCACACTACAAAACAAGAAAATCGCCCAGCAAAATCGAGATTTAGCTCGACTGAAGAAAGCTCAAAAGAATAAAGATAAAAACCAAGAAAAAGGAAAAGAAAAAGAAAAGGATCCCGAGAAGGAGAAAGGTCCAGAGAATTCCGATGAAAGCTAACCACCTCATGAGCACTCACATGATATTCCAGGACCATCAAGTCACAAAAATAAGAAAGGTGAAGAAATGAAAGATACTCATGAGAACGAAAATTCTCATGGGAACTCGAGAACATTTTCTCGGATTATTCATTCGTTCGTCCCATGCATAATGAACATCTCGATCCCTCGCGATGTCAAGCTTATTACAGAAAAATATAACGTAAAAGGTGACCCCCAAGAGCATCTGGAACAATTCCAGACAAACATGATGGCACAAGATGTCGCTGATCCAATATCTTGTCGTTTGTTTCCTACCACCCTGAAGGAGACAACAATTAGGTGGTATTCTGCGCTACCACCTAATTCGGTATAGAGTTGGGAAGACTTGACCAACCAGTTCCTCGTACGGTTTGCAACAAGCAAAGCACAATACAAATCTACACACGCGCTAAAAACAGTACGACAAGAATCCAATGAAACTTTGCGCGATTATCACAATAGATTCTTTGATGAAGCGCTATTAGTCAGAGATTTGGATCCACAAGTCTCACTACACATCATCACTGAAGGATTAGTCGAAGGCCCTTTCTCTATGTCGCTAGCCAAGCAGCGACCACGCACCATTGAAGAACTGCGTGCACGATCAGAAAAATTCATTAACCTGGGAGATTATAAACGCTTGCAAGAAATTTTTGACATCAGGGAAGACACTGACACCTTTGAAAGGAATGTCCAGAAGAATTTTCAACAAAAATTCTGCGAAAAGGATTTTGAAAGAAGTATTCCAAACAGGGTATGTGCGGGTTAACAGACCTCCTCCAATGCCAAAAGGAGTTCAGCGCGATGAGACTAAATTTTGCGAATTTCACAACGACAAAGGTCATACAACTGATGAATGTATCACGCTAAAAAATACCGTCGAGGCACTCATAAGAGAAAGAAAACTTCAGAAGTTCATCTCCAGTTGTAGGGAATATAAGGCGCAAAGAAGGCGCGAAAGAAGCCCAGTTTGTATTCATGGAGCTGCTAGGTGCTCCAATGGTGGAGTATGTTTAGGAGGAGCCTTATGCCTTGCATTTGGGTAAGCTTCTTCACTATTTTAACGGTTGAATATTTGGATTGTGTTTATGAACCCTAAAGGGGAAATTGATGATTTGTGATGTTAAAGAGCTCAAATGGAAAATGTGAATTAGATAAATATGCCTTAGAATGATGTGTTTAAGCTAGAAACGCAATAAAAATTATTGGTGAAAAATATGATTTTTGTAACTTAGAAAATTTTGAGGTGTCATGACTTTGAATTTTGAAAATGTGTTGAGATGGGATTGATGAGTTGTTGTATGGTTGTATGTTGATATAATGGAATGGTATGAGGGGTGGAGTGGTTAAAATTGGATGAAAATCCTTTGGAATGGATTATGTGTAATTTGGCCATTTAGAGAATTTTAGGGATTGGATTTTATTGAGGTTGTGAGGTGGTTTGAAGGTTGAAGAATCAATGAAAAATAGCCTTTGGGACTTAGTGATTATAATTGGTTATAATTATTGTGAAATGGATGGATTGGGTGCAATTGATTGATGATCATGATTGTTGATCATTCATGTTGCCTCTCACAGACGCTATAGAAGTGGATTAAGCTTGGAGCTTACGTTGTGGAGCATTGGCTTCGGAGTTGAGGTAAACCTTTGGAACTTTGGTTTAGTCCCTTGTGTGCTCCACCACCCCTAATGGAAGGTTGTGGTTGGATTTTGTGTCTTTGAACATTGTCTGAATATGTATGTTCATGATCATTGCTTGATTGTGTGACATGCTCGGAGCATGTTGTGTGTGAATTGTTCGATCTTTGGCCAGTAGATGTGTGTTGGTTTGGACTTCCGCCGGAGATATCCTTTGGGGATTTCGGTCGGGTTTTGCCGTGAGGCCGACTCTGGAAGCGGTACCAGGATGATCCAAACGTGGGACTTCCGCTGGATAAGGCTCATGAGGAGTTCTAGTTGGGTTTTGCCATGGGGTCGTCTCAACCATGGGAGAGGCACCAGGAAGATTCTGGGAGTTATAAGATGGGGTCCTTGAACGAAATCCTGATGTAGATGTTCTTGGATTGTGCCCAGTTGTTTGTGATATTGTATGTTATGCATTTCATACTATGTTATTGTTGCACATTGAGTGAGCCATGGGGTGGAGTGATCCTCTAGTACCCTTGGTTTACTGAGATATATTTGTATATCTCACCCCACGTTTGGGGACATCATTTCAGGTTATGCTGAGCATGGAGGAGTGGAGCATGAGGTGCATATGGAGGGCATAACATGTTAGAGGATTCTATTGTATACACCTAGCATAGTGTTTAATATTTTGGACTTTGGTTATGAACTTGTTGTATGTTGATATTGCCATGCTTTTATATGTTCATGACTATATGTTAAGTCCTTCAAAACTGATGTATAATTATGCCTTTGGTATATTGGTATGTTGGTATATTTTGAGTGAGCATGGGATTTTGTCCATGGCCACCTATGTTGTATTGAGACATGTATAATATGATGGAAGGGCTTTAGGCTTATTGTAGGATTATGATTATGTGAATGCTTAGAAAATGCTTGTAAATGGATGATGTGCCTCTGGTAGATGTAGTTTTCTAAGTTAAAATTGATAAGAACCGAGTCATAAAAGAGCAATTTAAATACATATTTGCTTATTATATTGATTCTCTCTATGTCAACGATATTTCTCACCTATTGGTTGTGTTTATACAGGTAAAAGAAGTGAAAATCACAAAATTGTAAAAAACCTGTTGATGCGACTCCACACAGGTGTAGCACGGTTCAAAATCCAGCAACATAGCGTGGAATGGCGCCACACTGGCGCCAACCCGCACCAGTTTACGAACTTTGCAGCGGACTCTTGGAAGTGGCGCCAACTGGCACCACACCGGCGCCTGTTTTTGGAGAATTGCAGATTTTGGCAGAGAAGCGGGGCCTAGTGGCGCCACAATAGCGCCAACTGGCGCCAAGTTCCGAGAAATTCACACCGGTTTTCCACTTTGACAGAGGCGTGGCACTAAGTGGCGCCACATCAGCGCCAACTGGCGCCGATTTGCGGGAAAGACACGCCGTGTTGTCCGAGTACTATTACGTATCAGAAGATCGAGCTCAGAGAAGAGGGCGACAACATGTAGAGAATTATGGTCCTCGGGATTATGAAGGACAAATGATGAGACAAGAAGGACCCGGGCGGAATGAGCAACCAGGGGGACCAACACAACAGACGCAGACTCAGTAGGGGATTCCTGTACAGCCTATTAGCCAGGGGCCTTCAGTAACCCCTTTATCTTGGAGATTGAGGATGGAGCCTATTCCGACTTGGTTCAAACAGCCAACTGATATGAAGGCTTATGATGGGAGCTCGGATCCAAAGGAGTTTGTAACGGTCTTCCGAGCGGCAATGTCATTATCTGAGGAAGCAGGCGTTAGAATGGTTTATGGTGTTGCCAGTAAACTCCATTGACAGTTGGTCGGAGTTGTCTCTCCGGTTTATACAGCAGTTTGCCCATTGTGGACCCCAGCCCAATACCATACACAATTTATATGGAGTAAGAAAAAAGCCGGGAGAAAAAGTGAGAGAGTATTATGAAAGATCTCAAGCAGAAGCTAGGAAAGTGAAGGGGCTAGAGAATAAGACGTATTTTCCTGTATTTACCACCGGGTTGCAGCAGGGCGGGTTGGCAGATTCGTTGGCGAAGAAAGGTTCGGCTACGAAAGAAGATTTGATGGAAAGGATTCGGAAGTATATTGATCTGGAAGAATTTAAATCTTCTCAAAGGCAAATTGAACAAGGTTTCAGAGAAGCTACAGTTAGGGGGCCTGACAGGCCTACAGGGAGAGGACAGTTTGAAGAAAGGCAACCTCGAGCAATTGGGGAGAGATTTAGAGAAGCATACAGGAGGGAATTTACACCATTGAATATGTCCAGAGCCCGGATATTAAAAGAAGCAATGTCTACAGAAATGCGATATGTAACATCCCACGTAAATATTTAGGAAAATACATAAAATATTATAAGGCATAAGAATGCATGTGTGAAAATTAGAGTTTCAAGTAATTATTGGTTGGAATTCGAATTGTATGGTTACTAGTGTAGAATTAATATTGAGTTAGGAAAATTATTGGAATTATAATTTTAGGTGAGAAATTATTTTAGGCATATAGTTAAAAGATGTAGGAATAATTATGTAGTAACATATAAAAAGAATTAAAAATAATTGTAGGGCTTGAGGACTTATAATTTTTGGGCTAGTACACAAGTTAGTGTCACTTGGGCTTGTGCATTTTTTTAATATCCCTTATGCATATTGGGCTGAAGCCTTAATGCCTTATGTAGCCCACTTGAAGCAGCCCAAACCCATCAATAACTTATCCTAACCTCACCTTAAGTGAATCCACAAGTCAACCTCTTATTGGTTAGAAACCTCCACATGACATAGTCTATCTCCTTCCCTCGTTTATGCGCACATGGCCCTTCAAAAATCTGCACTTGGACTGTTTGCTAATCATTTTGGTCAGCCTTACTTCCTTTCCCTTTGTCCCATACGTATTGCACATGCAAAAGGCAAGCTAGTTGCTTGCTGCACTTTCCAATTCTTGTAAGACATGCAGCCAATGTAGTTATTGTGGACAGATTTGCATGTTCTTTGGATGGAAAGAATTCTGCACCATTTGACCCTCCACTTGTGCACTCCAAGTGTGAGGAACTAAGCCAAGTTTCTATCCTAAGTGTATGGCTTTAAATCATCCCACAACTCCTCACTTGTTTCCTCACTTCTTCCACTCTTATGCGCTGAATTTGGGGCGAGTTTAGGCTCCTTAAAACATAAACAAAATCTGCACCTATGTCTTCCTCCTCCCCTTGAAACCGTGAGTGTAGGGAGTAGCATTCAGAAAAATAGTGCACACCATCCTCTCCTTTTCCTTGTTGAAACCGTGACCTTAGGCATCAAGTGTAGTGTAAGCTTTCCTCTCATTTTTCCTCACTGTCCAGCTGAGCTCTTCCATCAAGGATTCTGCCCAAGTTGTTCTTCCTCCCCATTGTGCGCATAAGTCATCTTCTAGGAAGGTGAACTTGTTGTTTGGTGAAGCTAGAAGTGTGTGTGTGCTCCTTGATCATTTAGTGTATACTACAAGAGGTAAGCATAGATCTTAGACCTTCTTCCTTTATTGTGTAACCGTGTTTATGCTTGAGATGGCATGTAAATTTGACTTATGAACCCTCCCT
>JAVKPL010005643.1:0-10000 GCA_032173675.1 Gastrolobium villosum
GGGATGTTACACCAGTCCCAAAGATACCCATCAAAACTCATCCCCCTCTATTTAACTACCTCTATCCTATACGATGCTCAGCTCCCTCAAAACCATGAAGTAATTATTCTAATTGCAAACTTTGCTGACTTGGCGACAACTAGTCATGGAAGTTGATATCCCCTATTTCTCCTTCTAGCATAGACCTTTATGTTGCTTGGGGTCTTAACATTGGCCTGCGAGAAAAATTGCATCCAGTCACATATCAGATCTTTGAAGTGAGGGTACTGCTGCTTAATGTATTTTTTTCGCAAACTGTGGACAAACTTTTGATGTGGTTGCATCTAGGTTCACTTAGAGGCCCTGCTGGAATTTTTTTTTTTCCTGTTAAACCCAGATGCAAACATGTCAGAACCTTTTGAAGAAAGGTTTTTAAATTACTCTTAAAGTGATTCTCCTCATAATTTATACCGTAAGTTGAAAAAAATTTATATCGGCAGCAAGCTTAACTCATCTGGTATTTAGATTGGATTCCTTTTTTACCCTGTTATTGTAAAACGCTCATGTGTTCAACTTACGGACAAATTGTGCTTTGGTTAATTCAATGCCTAATGACATTTATCTCTCAGGATGCTTTCCAATAGGGAGTCAGCCAGACGCTCAAGAAGAAGGAAGCAGGCTCATTTATCCGAACTGGAGACACAGGTGTGTATCTTTTATTTTAGATCTGACTTCTTCTTCCCGTCTTCTATTTTTGTGTTAATTGGGTAGCCCTCCCAATGTTTTCTGACCTTATATTCTTAGGTTAACCAATTAAGAGGTGAAAATTCGTCCTTGTTAAAGCGCCTTACTGATGTAAGCCACAAGTACAAAGAATCTGCTGTCGACAACAGAGTATTAAAAGCTGATGTTGAAACCTTAAGAGCAAAGGTAAAGCCCTGCTTTATGTATTTACTCGTCATTGATTAAAATCTATTATCACGAACCTACCGGCCTTTTGTAATAAGTTCTCTAGGTTTGGCTGACAAGCTGAGGAATGGAGCCCAACCAGGGTCATCTTTTTCTCAGTGGAGAGAAATTAAATTAAAAGGAAAGTAATATTGGTTTGTCTGTGTTGAGAAAGGTCTGACATGCTTTTCATTTTCTTTCATGTTATTCTCATTTTTAGGTGAAGATGGCTGAAGAGACCGTCAAAAGAATTACTGGGTTCAATCCAATGCTTCATGCCATGTCTGAGATATCATCAATTGGCATGCCATCATTTGATGGAAACCATTCAGACACATCAGCTGATGCTGCTGTTCCTGTGCAAGATGACCAACATCATCACTTCTATCAACCCACATCTAACAATCCTATGCCCACCAGTCATGATCTGAGAGTCAACAATGGGCTGGGGGACATTTCTTCAATTGAGAATGTGCAGCAGAACACTGCAGGAGTGGTAGGTGGGAACAAGATGGCTCAAACAGCTCCCTTGCAGCGGGTGGCTAGCTTGGAACATCTTCAGAACCGTATTCGTGGTGGTGTGGATTCATGTGGACCTCCTTCTAATGGAGAGCAGTAAGTAATAAAGTAGCTAAATCTTGTGGATGATTTAATAGTAAATGAATTATTCTAAAATACTTCTGTAAGTTATAAGTAAAGGCCTATTCTTCTTGACTACATTTTTAATCAATTTGATGGAATCCCTGATGCTGGATTCAATCGGTGCACCGCATATTTATTTATTTTTGGATAAAATTAACTTGACCTCCTTTGGGTTTAACATTTTCTCAACTTATTCCCTAATAATAATATTTTTTTCATTAAATCCCCTTCCTGTTTGGTATGGCTTTCCATAAAACTTACTTTTTTTTTTTTTTTTAGAAATCACGAGATATTGAAATTATGAAATTAATGATAGTGTGTTGAAATTATGACTCGTGATTAAATGAAACGAATGTTAAGGCTACATCACAATTCATGAGCTTTAAACATAATACATTAGGTAGCACTAGACCGCCCTCATCTATTGTCCAAGCTTCACATCCTATAACAATCAAACAGCCCAAAACCACTCATCGACTGGAGATAATGGATCAAACTCGAATGCCCAACAGAATTTCATCCATTCAATCAGAAGAGCCACCTAAATCCACCTTCCCCCAGCATATCAAATCAAGGACCCCTAAGCTTTGCAATAGCCTAGCCACTGCCTCACATCTTTCACAAAACCTCACTGCCAAATCAAGCACATAGTCCCCCATCATTTAGGTGTGAATTACAATTACTAGGAATATAGTGGGAAAGTGAGTTTGGTAGGAAAGTTAAAAAAAGTTGTTTGGTAGGCCAAAATATTACCGAAAAAATTGAATTAAAATTTCTGAGTCTATGTTTGGAAAAAGATAAAATATTAATGGGATAATAAGTGTAAATTACGGAAGTGGGCATTTTAATTTTTGTAGAGGAAAGAGACTCACTTTGTTTCAACAATACACGAGGGTCATTTTCGTCACCAAATATGCGCTCCATTTTTACTTTTTTCCTGTAAACACAAAATGCCACATTCAATGTGATTTTCTGGCACAGTGTTTTCAATGAATTTTTTCACACAAATAACAATGCCTATAAAAGATTTTACTCGTTGAATTTTTTTGAGTCTTCTACCAAACATGGTCAAATTAAAATCTCAATCTGATTTGCTGCTTGGGTATCTACAAGAAAAACTCCTACCAAACAGCCCCTAGAAACACCGTGTCAAAACCTTTGTTCTAACCCTTGAAGTTGCATCCCCTAAACCCACCAATCCACCATTGCCGTTGAGCATCCAATGCATCATTACCAAGTGTGACACACCCATTACACAAGACTGCACCCTTACCAATAACAGAACATCGTTACATCCAACCCAAGATTTTGTATTTATGCTGCCACGGCCAAATACCTAGACATGAATGAATGCATATACAAAGGAAATTAGTGGGATAAATTTCAAGTCGTCCATGGCTAATGGCTATTGTGGTTTTCATAGGGAGATTAAGGGTTACTCTATGTGTATAGGGAAATCAAGAAAGTCACTATATGCTTAAAATGACCATTCCTGTGGAAGATGTATCATGTTACGTTAATTTGTTAATTTTTTTTAATGTTCATAATTCTAGTAAAGGAGAATTTTTTTTAGGAGAATAGTGAAATCTTTAGTAAATATGTTATAACTTCAACCAGTTAAAGTAATAATCATAGGAAACAATGTGACAAAGTCGAAACTACATAAGTGAATTTTAAAAAGTAAAAACATTTAATAATTTTAAAAAAAAAATTTAAGTTATTCATTAAGAGGATAAAAAATTATTATACACTATGCTCAAACATTCTTAATAATAATTGTAATTAACTTGCACAATTTTATGAAATGTAATATTTCCTATTTGGTCATCTTAGGAAAAAATAAAATAAAATTGTTCTTGTAGAAAAATTTATGGGAAAAATGCATGTCATTTTAAAGGATATAAAGTTGTGTCATTTCAAGAGAGAGAAAAATATAGATAAAGGAGGAGAGAGAGTTGAAAAAAAAAATAAAAGTGTGGGTCCCACCTCTTTGTGAGAGTGAAAAGATATAAGTTGTGTCATTTAAAACGATAAATACTTTTCTTAAAATTTATTAGTCACTCTCACAAATAAAATAGTGGGTCCCACAAAAAAGGAATGAGTCTTGTGTAATAAAGTTCGTTTAATTTTTTTTGCCTATATGTTCCATTTAAAACAAAAATAAAAATTGCCTATGTACTCCTGAAATACATTTTGTGAGACATATAAAAACTTATGTGACAATGTAAAAATATTTTTTTCTATTAATATTTAGGGAAAAATTCTCATATTATAAAAGAATTATTTCTCGCGACATCAAACAATTTTTTTTATTTTTAATGAACGATGGGACCACCGCATCTTATATCTAGTGCTTTAAAACCCGACTCGAATCGGCCGGGTCGACCTGGGACTCGGTGACCCAGTGGGTTCCTCGGTCCGAGCGGGTAGTTGGACTGCAGTCAACCCGGATTGGACCGGTTGACCCGGCCGAAATCTGGCGACCTGGTGACCCGAGTTAGACCGATTATTCCTTTTTTTTTTTTGATAAATTCTTTTTTTTGTTGATAAGAACTCTTGAATTAAATCATTTCATATTTATGATGAATATGATTAAAAGTAAGGTGAAAATAATAAGGTATTTTAGGTTAGTGCAGTTCGATTATGTAATTTAGTTGCATCTTATAATGATCACATGAAATTAAGTGGTGATAAACACTTATGGTCTCATGATCTTATCTCAACGGTGGACACTTCTTCTTAGTGTATATTTCATGCATACTATTTGTTGTCATGATAACGGTGACACTTTTTTCTTAGTATATATTTCATGCATACTATTTGTTATCATGATTTAATTTATCCGCATCATGTCAAACATAAAAGGAGCATTTAATTTATATTGCAATTTTAATCCAATATTAGGATATGGTCTAGAGTTAGAAACTTAGAAGTATATAATATTTGCAATTATTGAAAATCAATTTATTTTTTGAAGTTCATTGATAGTTTTTTTATGTTAATTTTTATTAATATAAGTAATATTTTTATATTTATAATATGTGAACAGTAATTCCGGTTAAATCCGATTAAACCAGTTACCCATTCACCCGGTACGAGATTTAAAACACTTATATGTATACTTGGAGAAAAAATTCCCCTGCATGTGGGAAAAAATGACCCTTAATATTATGGTATGTATCACAAATCATATTACAGAGCCCCACCTCATCGGCAAACTGACCCTGTTCTCCAAACAATCTTGTTCGTGGTGTTGATGTTATCTAATCTCTTACTCTTAGCATAAGCCAGAAACTAGATTCACACCAACATGGAGATGACCCTTTCTCTTTCTTCTTCTTCTTCTTCATCATCACTAATTCCGAGGCTTTCTTCGTCTTCCACCTTGTCCTTCTTGGCTACCAACTCTAACTCTACCTCACCCCTCTTGAAGAAAGCTACAATCAAAACCAGAAGCAGAACGAAGGGTCTCACCTGCAATGCAGTGTTCGGACTGGGAATGCCCGAACTCGTCGTTATTGCTGGAGTTGCTGCTCTTGTGTTCGGACCCAAGAAGTTGCCCGAAGTGGGTCGCAATATCGGCAAAACCATTAAGAACTTCCAACAGGTTCTCATTCTTCTTTTCTTTTGGTTTGGCTGATTAAGGGGTTACACATTTTTGCTATGTCTATGTAACATGTAGAAGCTACTACACTTGGTACTATTTTTGCTATCTCATCCAATTAGCACCGCATAGTTGAAAAGATCTTAGATTACGATAACTCATAGTAGAACATGTAGTTAAATAAAAGAAAGTCTTTTCTGCCTAGTGCTGTTACTGGCTTCCTATTAGTAGCTTAAGGTGAGATTGGATTGTGGATTTGTGCCTATGCTTCACATGAAACTTTATTGAGGATGTAAAGAACCAATTTAACCAAAAAACACTATTGGGGAGGCTACATTAATGATTTAATATATATTTAATACGCTCTCTCACACGAGAACCCATTGGATTTGAAGGGTGGATAATGCATCAGACCCAGCCCCCAGCTGGGTTAAGAAATTCTACAAGACTTAATTAATTACTAATTAAATAGGGGTAGTGAGGATCGAACCCGTGATATCGAGACTCTGATGCCATGCAAAGAAAGAACCAATTCAAGTTAAAAACTTAAGCTGTTGGATAAGACTATGTTAATGATTTTATATATCTTTACTAGAGAAAAAGCGCACAAAGAGTAAGCTCAAGCTGTGTGTGTTTGTTGGAGTCCACTATTAGGCTTACATACCACTTTGTTGCACACAGCAAGGATTTTTGTGTATTTCTTTGTATAGGCACCTGGTCTAAACTTGAAGGTAAAAGCAGAATATAACAACATAAACAAACAGAAATGGGAGGAAGAAATAAAATAAAGTCATTCAAGAAACTGAAAGATGTTCTATAACATGGAAAGGGAACTTTATAAGAGGAAAATCTCATATAGGGCTGTTGTATTTCATAGCTTTCATGTTAACTTGTATTAATCTCCAAAATGCTTTGCATCCATATGTGGGTTTTTCCTAAACTCGCTACTCTATTTGCATTCATCATACCCCAAAAGTGGCCAAAATTCATTATGAAATCAGCATTGACATAATGCCATATTATTTAAATATTTTCCTCATTGCTTAATTTTGTTATTTACTAGATTTTGAAATCTTGTAGGCAGCAAAGGAGTTTGAGTCTGAGCTTAAAAAGGAACCTGATTACACGGAAGAGACCCCCAAACCAACTGCTGTGAGTGAAAAGGAGGAGCAAGACATTAAGGTGTCTAGTACTAAAGATAGTATATGAGATGATGCACAAGACATGCTAAGTAGGTACATATTTTGGCAAAATTTTACCATGGCATTATGCATTTAAAAGATGATCTGTTAGTTTAATAATGTTGCCTTTCATAAGTAGAATCACATTGTGTTGTGTGTTGCATAAAAATTCTCTCATTTCCTTTCTATCTGACTATCACTCGGCAACAACCATAGGGATAGGTGCACACAAGCGCATGCAAATGCTAAGAATATTAGTTGGCATTCGTTTTGATTAAAGAACCTTCACAGGAAGTTAGGAAATAGTTAAGAAACTTTCCCAAAAGCAATTCGCTGGGGATGCAGAATACCATAGTTAAGTGGGCGAAAAGAAGAAAACTAAGGAGTAGTCAAAGTCAAACTTAAAACAATTCAAATCTTGTTTCGATAGGTAGTTTTTTTTAATAAATTCAAAGGTATCCTCCGGACGTAACCGAAAACTAATCCATATCAAGAATGGTCGGACCCAAGAAACAAGTATAGTCATCAGAGAGTTGAAATGTGTTTCGATAGGTAGTTTTACATGCTGAATAGAAATTTTCTATCTGCACAAACATTTATATATGAGAATAATTTTAAATAAACCTATTTTTCTATCTGCTGATCACAACAAGATTTTTAGTTGGCAGAAAGGGATGTATGCGAAACACATTTCAACTCTCTGATGACTATACTTTTCTTTCATATTCGTGTCTAAGGCCTTTGATTTTGCTCTGGCTTCAGTAATGGAATTGAGAAATTGTGATATACCTTTATTATTTGCCGGTAAAATCCTGATGGAACTTAAGCAAAGAAGTGCACCGATATTGACGGAATAGTATTCATTGTTCAACCAAAAATATAGCCGGTGAAGGGGAGTTTATTTTTATTTTTTATTTTTTTTTGGTTAAATCACATATCCTCTGCGGAAAATAATCAAAATTAATGCTTTAAACCTCTATCAAAATAATATTTTCACCGGTTACCGGGTGAAGGAGAAACTTTATTTCCCTGTTTGTATCAATAAGTCAAAGAATAAATAAAGGATAAAAAAGACACATAAATTTTTTAGAGATAGGAGATTTTTATTATCAATTAATGTTACTATCAATATCATTACTAAGTTTGTTTCACTATTAGATCGATTATGTTGATCAAACGATTATATTTATTTTCACCTTTGGGTAATATAACGAAAGACATAATTCTTTGTTTGGTTGTTTATTAGTCATTTCCCAGTTTGTCATGTTGTTCTGTTCTCTGTTCTGATTTGGCTTCTATGGGTATATTGAAGGAGCTTCGATGGTATCACTATCTTTTCTTTACTAAATTTTCTCTCAAAACTTAAATAGAAAGTTTTATGTTAAGAATTAATATTTTTAAACAAAAAAGAAAGCTTTAATGTTTA
Source organism: Gastrolobium villosum (assembly GCA_032173675.1). Lineage (NCBI taxonomy): Eukaryota > Viridiplantae > Streptophyta > Magnoliopsida > Fabales > Fabaceae > Gastrolobium > Gastrolobium villosum. Next base: position 7,781 of record JAVKPL010005643.1, read on the forward strand.
ATGTTTTTACGGTGGAGTAAGTGTAGATAAGTTATCTACCTCTGTTCTCAAGGTTTTGGATTGAAAAATTATAATGAAAAAGACTATTATAACCCTAAAATAAATTATAATTATAAAAATACCTTGATTTCTGACTTAAAACAACATTATTTTGAGCTCAACGTAGATAAATTATTTATATTAACGGTAGAAAAAGCGAAACCAAAAAAGATACATAAGTTAATAAATAATGGATACAAAACTGATTTTAGAAACAGTTTGATTGATATGCTTTTTACTATAATTAAAAAATTGCCACCACCTTTTCAATTTCCTACTTTTTTTTATTGCTCCACTGGTTTCCGGGACTTCGCCCCGACTATCTCCGGTCTCACCCGCATCGTTTACCTAGTATTGGCATGTGAGTTTTCCAGCGAGGATTTTTCTCATACACAAGGTCTCGAACTCGAGTCCTTATTTAAGTGAACCCAAATACCTTATCACTTGAGCTAACCCACATTGGTTCAATTTCTTACTTCCAGAATCGATGGAAAAATCCTTTTTTTGGTTTTCAGATTTTGTCGAATTTTAAGAAATGTTGCCTAAGAAACAGTTCATTAAAATTCAAATAAGCACCTTTTTTAACATGAAAAAACACAAACGAAAGAAGCTATATATTAATGAGTTTGTTTTTTCCGATGTTACTTTAGATAACTTAATCTAACGTTTATCGAAACGACGTCGTTTTGGGACGGAAATCATGGTGTTTTTATAATTTTGATTTATTTCTGGGTTATAATAGTCTTTATCATTCTAATTTTTTAATTTTTCAACCCTAAAACGATGTCGTTTCGATGAACATTAAACATAGTTATCTAAAGTAACATCAGAAACTTTTTTCCCTATATTATTAATGGGGAAAAAGTTTCCGATGTTACTTTAGACAACTTTGTCTAATGTTCATCGAAACGACGTCGTTTTGGGTTGAAAAATTAAGAAAATTCGAATGATAAAGACTATTATAACCCTAAAATAAATTAAAATTATAAAAAGACCATGATTTCCGTCCCAAAATGACGTTGTTTCGATGAACATTAGATAAAATTATCTAAGGTAACTTTAGAAAAAACAAATCTATTATTAATTGCTCTAATGTTTCATGGAAAGAACTCATGGACCGCCATGATTGAATAGCCCAAAATAATGTAGTAACCCAGACCATTATAAAGTCCAATATAATTAGACTAACACAAGTCCAATTAAACAAAAAAGGTTAATCAGGTTTGGGAGATCGAACCAGTTCAGTCCATTTCTATCTCCAACTCAATTAAAGGCCCAATAAACATGGCTAATCCAGTCCAAACAAGCTGCTTATATACTTTAGATTCCACTGTCCAAGTTGACATTATTATTTTATTTTTAATACAATTTTATCCCCATAGACCTTTTTTCTTTTCTTTTCTTTTTTGCTATTTGGTTGTCATCTCCTATTCTTTTGAGTTAACGTGTATGCTACCAAGGTCAGGTCTAGTCGATCATCCCCCTTGGGATTAATTAATTATAAACTGTCACCTGAGTGGGACCTAATTTGTTTTTTTATAAAAAAAATATAAACGACAGCAGGATTATTCTAAAACAATTAGAAGTTCGAAAGAACAAGCAAAATATATTAATATATAAATACTATAGTCCCATTTAATATTTTTTAATTTTAATTAAATTTAGTTTACGTAACATGTAATATTAGGGTTTGGAGTCTGTGGTAAAAAGGAATAACTTCATTACTTTAAAAGTAAGATTAGCCTTCTATTCCAATGTTATGAAAAACATCGTAAAAAAAAATGCATATATATTGCAGAAATAAATTTCCAAAATCTATAACTATAAACAAAACTCGAATACATATATATTTACAAGCTGGACTAAACTGAAGTAAAGGATTTATTAATCCTCCATAAAATATAATAACTTGTCACTTTGATTTTCCCAATTTAAAGAACAGAGAAGCGAGAGAGACGGCCACGGCAACGGATCGGCACTGGAGGAGCCTCCGACGACGTATTTTCACTTGCAAATTTCCCTGCCAAGCTACATGAAATAGATTTCTGGAATAAATTAACAAACATATTCTTACACCAGTAAAAGTTAGAAGTCTTAGGGCATGTTTGGTACATAGTATAGGATAATGTCTGATAGTATAAGATATGATAGTATAAGATCTGGTTAAGTTTTAATACTATC
>JAVKPL010005643.1:15000-24842 GCA_032173675.1 Gastrolobium villosum
ATACCTAGCCTCCACCCTCACCACTTGTGCGCATAGCAAGCCTCATTGTGGTGTTCATCTGGTGGCTTTCAAGAAAGAGTTCTTGCATCATAGACGAACGGTGGTGTGGATCACCATTAGAGGGTTTGAACCCTTCAAGCCTGACATCTCATCTCCCTGACTGATCAGGCCAAAACAAGGTAACATCATGCTGTCTTAAAGCATGAATCTATGAGTGCATGTATGTTCCGCAGTAAAATTTTTGTTTTACACCTTACATGCATCGGCCTTCAAAGGCCAGTTTACTTTCAAGTGGTATCAGAGCCCGGTTGCTTTACCATCGACGGGTGATGGTACCTTGTTTGTGAAAAGAGTCTTTCACAGTCAAAAATCTTTAAAGGGTTAAAGTTTAAATTCTGCATGTGGATTTTGAATCACAAATCCTTTAAAGTGTTAAAGTTTTTGTTTTTATGAACATAAAAATTTGATTCTGTGTTCATAAAACATTATGCATCATGGTTTAGTTTCTTTTCTTTATGAAAGTTCTAAAAGGAACACCCTTTTTGAAAGGGTAGATTCGGCCATGGAGGGTACTAAGAGTACCTTGAATGATTTCTTATTTTTCTCCATGAATTGTGTCATGTTTATATGCATGAAATTTTGTGACAAATTTATCATATAGTTACCTATATGATTCGGCCATGTAGGGATATATGGCTACATGCATGGTTTAATTTTGTTTTCTTTGAGAAAGAATTAACAAAATTTGAATTGAAATTGTTTTTAAATTCGGCCAATGAGAAATTTAAGATTATGAATCTTGATGTTATTTTGATGTTTAAATGTTAAATGTCAAAATACATGTGAAAATGTTATGTGATAATATAATGTTTGTGTTTGCAAGTTTTGAACTTTTCAGGTACAAACAGGAAGGGGATGGTCATGGTGCCCGGATTTGAATTTTTTTGAATTTTAAATTTATGTGTAATCGCGCATTTTAATTTACAAGTATATTTGTAATTTAAATTTTGTAATTTTGTTCCTCCAAAGTGTTATGGAGTTTCTTTAATTATTTGTAATTAGAGAAATAGGCTAGTGGCGTATAGACGACAAGCGGCCGTTGCTTAAAGAAGCAAAAAGGACAAAAGCGCGAGCACCATGGCTATCTCAATATAAACTGTTTATATGTATGTGTGATTAGAACGTCTAGTATGCATAAATTGGGCAAATCGCGTTTGTATGGTTATTATGTTTGTCCAATAACGACTAGTGTATACCGATAGATGTTTGACATAGGTAACGACTAGCATGATAACTTACAATATGCGTTTGATGGGACCTAATTAACCCCAAGATAAAAGGAACCCTTAAAAGGAATAAATAATTAAGCATATGATTATCTCCCACCACCAATGCTACTCAAAACTCTTCTACGTAGTGGTGCTCCACAACTCAGTTGGGACCCACTATTTCGTTGGGCTAGAGTAGTGTTTGAAGTGTAAGACACTTAGGGTGCTGGTTTAATGCTTAACTAAGACATAAGTTGCAGGCACAGCCGGACTTATGTGCTTAGGGTAATGGTGCTAGGTTGGTTGCATGAGATGCACCACTAAGTGACAAAGAGTTGTCAACCTAAAGTTAAGAGAGGGTATGAGATACTGTTGATAAAGATCAACCCTTTATTTAAATTAATCTTGCGGTCTCAGACGGAGGTTAAAATAAATAATCGCACTCTTAAACCCACTAAGGTAAAATCTAAAGTAGATTAACCCTAAGTCAAAAGGAAGGGTCATTGACTTAGATAAAATAGTGGGAGGGGCAAATTATTTCAAGTCTTTAATAATTTGCTTTTAACTACATAACCGTATATTAACTAAAACTATCTTTACATCCTTTTCAGCTTATAGTATGACTAATCCACTGTCACTGCGTTCAATACTCGATACGAATAAACTGACCGGTTCGAATTTTATGGACTGGTATCGGAACCTAAGAATAGTTCTAAGGGCCGAAAAGATTGCCTACGTTTTAGATGCTGTAATACCCGTAGCTCCACGGGAAGGGGAAGAAGGGTTTGCGGAATTTGATTTCGTAACCCATCAACAGCACTTGGATGACAATGTGATGGCAGTATGCATCATGTTGGCATCCATGTCGCCTGAACTGCAAAAGCAGCATGAGCATATGGATGCTCCCTCTATTATCGTACATCTCAAGGAGTTGTATGATATTAAAGGCAGGCATGAGAGGTATGAGGCCTCAAGAGAACTGTTCTCTTGTAGGATGACTGAGAGCATGTCTGTTGGCAGCCATGTTCTCAAGATGATCGGGCTGATTGAGAAGCTAGGAAACCTAGGCTTCATCATGGATGCCGAGCTAAGTAATGACTTAGTCCTCACCTCACTTCCACCTTCCTTCAGTCAATTCATCATGAATTACAATATGCATGGGATGCAAGTGAGCTTGCCTGAGTTGTTAAGCATGTTAACAACAGCTGAAGTGTCTATCAAGAAGGATAGGACACAGGCTCTTTTGATTGGTGGGCCTAGCAAGGCCAAGGGAAAGGGTAAGGAGCCTGCAAAAGGTGACCCCCTTAAGCCCAAAGGAAAATCCAAGAAGAAGAAGGGCAAGAAGAAGGGTAAGAAGGCACCTAAGGACAAGGGTGATGCTGAGTGCTTCCATTGTGGCAAGAAAGGCCACTGGAAGAGGAATTGTCCAGACTACCTGAACAATGTGAAGGACGAGAAGCATGGTGATGCTTCTGCCTCAGGTATTTTCATGATTGAGATAAATTATTCTTATGCTAATCCATCCTCATGGGTATTGGATACCGGATGTGGTTCTCATATCTGCAATATGTTGCAGGTACTTAGGAGCCCAAGGAGATTGGATAGAAACGAGGTGGATCTCCGCGTTGGTAATGGAGCAAGAGTTGCTGCTCATTCAGTTGGAGATGCTGACCTTATTTTGCCTACGGGCCTTTTACTGCATTTGAATAATTGTCTTTATGTTCCGCAAATTTCTAGAAACATTATTTCAATTTCTTGTTTAGAACAAGATGGATATACTTTCAGTATTAGGAATGGTACTTTTTCTATCATTTTGAATGATATGGTTTACGGTACTGCTTCTTTAATAAATGGATTGTATGTGTTGGAAATGGGAAATGAAGTGCTCAATATAGATGTGAAACGACCTAGGACGGATAATCAATCTTATCTTTGGCACTGTAGACTAGGGCACATAAATGAAACAAGATTGTCTAGGATGCATAGAGATGGATACCTGGACTCCATGGATTTGGAATCCTATGGACAGTGTGAATCTTGTCTAGCTGGGAAAATGATTCAACAAAAGCCCAAAGGGCTTGAGAGTCATAGGGCTAGTGAGTTATTAGAACTCATTCATACTGATGTATGTGGCCCAATGTCTATTGAGGCTAGAGGTGGATATTCTTATTTCATTACCTTTACAGATGACAAATCAAGATTTGGGTATATATACCTAATGAGATATAAATCTGAAGCTTTTGAAAAGTTCAAAGAGTTTAGGAATGAGGTGGAGAAACAGCGTGGCAAGATGATTAAGACATTACGATCAGATCGTGGTGGTGAATATTTGAGCCACGAGTTTCAGGGTTATCTGAGAGAAAATGGAATTCTCTCACAATTTACCGCTCCTTACACACCACACCAAAACGGTGTCTCCGAAAGGAGAAACAGGACCTTGTTAGACATGGTTAGGTCTATGATGAGTGAGACTCAACTTCCAAAATCGTTTTGGGGATATGCCTTAGACACAGCGGCATACCTTCTAAATAGGGTACCGTCTAAATCTGTTCAGACCACACCATATGAGATATGGAGTGGTAAAAGACCCAACCTGAGTTACCTCAGGGTATGGGGATCGCCAGCTTATGTCAAAGCGTTGACATCAGACAAGCTTAGTGCTAAGAGTACTAAATGTCTATTTGTGGGGTATCCTAAAGGTACTAAGGGATACTACTTCTACTCCATGGAAGAACACAAAGTGTTTGTTTCAAAGAATGCTGAGTTCCTTGAGAAGGATTTGATCTCTCAAGGAGGCAGTGGGAGTAAGATTGATCTTGAAGAAGTGCAAGATCCACAAGAACAGATTGAGGAACCCGAGTCTGCTCCGCAGGCGACGTTCTCCAATGGAGAAGTAAACACACAACTCCGTAGACCTACGAGGGTCATCCATCCACCTGAAAGGTACGGGTTTGTGATTGAGAATCAGCAAACTGTTGAGGATGATGAACCAAGTAACTACGAGGAGGCGGTCAAAGATGTTGACTCCTCAAAATGGCTTGAAGCCATGGAATCTGAAATGGATTCGATGTATCAGAACAAGGTATGGACCTTGGTTCCTAAACCACAAGGAATAGTTCCTATTGGTAATAAATGGGTCTTTAAAAGAAAGACTGATGCAGATGGCAACGTTCAGACCTACAAAGCTAGGTTGGTGGCGAAAGGGTATCGTCAAAGACAAGGAGTTGACTATGATGAAACTTTTTCACCAGTTGCCATGATCAAATCTATTAGGATCATGCTTGCAATAGCAGCATACCACGACTATGAAATTTGGCAAATGGATGTCAAGACCGCCTTCTTGAATGGGTTCTTGAAGGAGGAAGTGTACATGACACAACCTGAAGGCTTTGAAAACAAAGATCAGGTGCATATGGTATGCAAACTACAAAGGTCAATATATGGGCTAAAGCAAGCATCAAGGAGTTGGAATATACGTTTTGATGAAGTCGTTAAGAGTAACGGTTTTATCAAGAACGAGGATGAACCTTGTGTTTACAGAAAGGTAAGTGGGAGTAATGTCGTCTTCCTAGTGCTTTATGTAGATGACATATTGCTAATAGGAAATGACATCCCCACATTAAAAATAACGAAAGAGTGGCTTTCAGAAAACTTTACCATGAAGGATTTGGGAGAGGCAGCCTTTATACTCGGTATAAAGATCTATAGAGATAGATCCAAGAGGCTGCTGGGTTTATCTCAATCCACGTACGTTGACAAGATGCTAAAGAGGTTTAGCATGGAAGGGTCGAAAAGGGGTTTTCTTCCTGTCAGTCATGGGGTACACCTATCAAGGGCTATGTGTCCTAAGTCACAGCCTGAGAAGGATCGCATGAGTGGAATTCCATACGCTTCGGCTATTGGATCCATCATGTATGCCATGATATGTACGAGACCAGATGTCTCATATGCTTTAAGCATTACGAGCAGATACCAGTCAGACCCTGGAGAGGGTCACTGGACGGCAGTCAAAACCATCCTTAAATACTTAAGAAGAACTAAGGATGCGTTTCTGGTCTATGGTGGGGTTAATGAGTTAACAGTGAAAGGGTTCACTGATGCCAGCTTTCAGAGTGACAAAGATGACTGCAAGTCACAGTCAGGATTCGTATTCACCTTAAATGGTGGGGCAGTGTCTTGGAAAAGTTCCAAGCAGGAGACAACAACAGACTCAACGACAGAGGCTGAATACATAGCTGCTTCAGAAGCAGCTAAGGAGGCAGTGTGGATCAAGAAGTTCATAAATGAACTAAGGGTGGTTCCAAGCGTGGATGAGCCCATACAGTTGCTTTGCGACAACACTGGAGCCATCGCGCAGTCAAAGGAACCTAGGTCTCATCAAAGATCTAAACACGTGCTCCGCAGATATCATTTGATTAGAGAAATCATTGATAGGAATGATGTAAAAATGGATTATGTTCCCACAGACGATAACCTGGCCGATTCTCTGACAAAGGCTGTTTCTCAGAGAAAACATGATAGTCATTATGAGGCTTTGGGCATACGACTTAGGTCTGATTGGCTCTAGGCCAAGTGGGAGCTTGTTAGCATATGGGTGTCCTAGAGACAATCTTTTGATTAAATAAAGGACACTAGATGTAGAACTTTATTTGTCGCAAATAAATGTAAGCACTATTTATTCAGTTTCATATTGTGTCTCGATATTACTGTTAATATTATATGAATGAACTGGATAAACCCCTTGGAATAGAACAGGTATCTCTTGAGTATCTGTGATGAGATCACGATCATGAGGATTCAAGGATATTGCATGTCTATTCCTAATTATATGTTCCTAGTCTAGAGACACTGAGTTTGGGGATCAGTGATCTCGAGTAAAGACTAGTACGACTTATCTACTTGTATATGGATACAAGGTAAAGACCTCATGAGCTGCAGATATGGAGATATCTTAGCTAAAGTCGTGGGTGGACCTATAAGAGTATAGCTCGCACTGAACAGACCCAAAAAGAGACTCTATGAGGAAATCTCACAGATAGTGTCATTAGAGTAATCTCTTTATATTTGGGTATGTCTTTCCTTAGACCAGAAGTTATTACCTAGACTGTGTTTCTTGAAGGCATGTTTTGATTGTATGCCTCGTCTGCCTGAAACATGGAGACTCATAGGTATACTGTTGGGCGTGTCCTTAAAGGGCACAAGGGCTAGGGTAATAAGCTGAAGGAATTCGTCAAATCTCTGTGAGAGATTAGGTTATCTGTAAACCGGAGAAATCGGGATGACATTTACAGGGACTCGGGAATCTATGCATAGTAAAAGAGATCATGAGATGATCTGCCTTTAGAGTCAGTAAATTGAAGATTCCCTATTTCGAATAAAGCTTACCCAAAACCGCAGGGGTTGATACATTTCCTTACCCTAGGTTAATGGGAAGATAACCGAGACGAAGGGAAATACATACGGTAACCAAATATGTGCAATAGGATGATCAAGTCATTAATCTGACTAGTTCTGGGGCAACAAAGCATTGCTAGTGCTCTGTGTTGTCATTAATTGGGTTGTGGGCTTGTTGGGCCCAAGCCCAGTTATGTCAGTAGCTAAGTTGGACCTAATGGGTCACACACTAACACCTTGTAGTTATGATGGACTAGCTTTAAAGGTATTGGGCCTAATAATGTTATTAGCCCAAGAAGCTGTTTGGAAGCCCACCTAAATGGGTGGGTGGTGCATGGAGTTTAGTAATGGGCTTGGATAGTCCAAGCCATTACTAATTAATTTAATTAGTTAAATTAATAATCAAATATTTGAATTTCGAATTTTGAATTTGAAATTTGAATTTTGAAATTTGAATTTAGAATTTGAATTTCGAAATTCGAATTTTGAATTTGAAATTTGAAATTTGAAATTTGAATTTTAAAATTTGAATTTGAATTTTGAAATTTGAATTTTGAATTTGAAATTTGAAATTTTGAATTTTGAATTTTGAATTTGAATGTTTGAACGTTTGAATTCAAGTGTTTGAATTCGAATTTGAATTGGTTTTGAAAAGTTGTTTCATAACAAAAGGATAAGACAGGATCTTATTGGAGCATATTCCTTGGATGAAGAAGCATCTTTGGAGGCTCTCCCTAGGCTGTTTGGTGCATCACTTTTAAGTGATAAGAGTGTTATCTTATCACTTAAAACAAACCTCCATTCAGATTTGGTGGTTGAGGGAATCAGTGGGTAAGTTGATTCAAATTTTGAATGCAACTGCTCAATGTATTTGGACCCTTTATAGGGCTGAATTATGCGCATGAAAACTATATACTATATGATAGTTTATGAATTTAAGTTTAAATTAATTTGAATTTAAATTCATGTGGATAAGATTGGAGGTTGTTGGCAAAGTTTGTTTTGCAACAGCTCCACCTTATCACACTATTTCATGCATAACTTTCAAAGAAATTTGAAAGTTTGTTTTTCATTTTGAATGAATGAATTCCCTCCTCCTCTCCAAAGGGTGTGCATAAATAGACATGTTCCTCACCTTAGGTTTCATTGGAAAACCAAGCCAACTCTCCTCCTCTATGCACCATTCTGTAGGGTAGCTCAGTACACCTTTCCAAACAGGATACCTAGCCTCCACCCTCACCACTTGTGCGCATAGCAAGCCTCATTGTGGTGTTCATCTGGTGGCTTTCAAGAAAGAGTTCTTGCATCATAGACGAACGGTGGTGTGGATCACCATTAGAGGGTTTGAACCCTTCAAGCCTGACATCTCATCTCCCTGACTGATCAGGCCAAAACAAGGTAACATCATGCTGTCTTAAAGCATGAATCTATGAGTGCATGTATGTTCCGCAGTAAAATTTTTGTTTTACACCTTACATGCATCGGCCTTCAAAGGCCAGTTTACTTTCACATGCAAACCTATGTTTGGATAAATATTATCGGTTACTGCCAGCTATGCCCTGAAGCTTGCAATTAAATTTCAAGGGACCATGACGAATTTATAATTGGAGTAAATGCCTAAATATCAAATTTAACATTGCGATTACATTTGCATTATTCCAATTGCCCTGAATTAGGATATTTAAAAAAATCTCTCATGTTCAACTGTCAGCCCATAACAGCATCCAAATCACTTTACAATCTCCCAACTTTTCTTAGTAATAATAATGATAAATAGTATTTATATTTTAGAAGAAGCTTATGCTTACAATTTTTTTTACAACCTCTTACAATCATATCTTAACAGTGTTGATTTTCATCAATCAACGGTTATCATTTATTATGAATTAATGATTAATTAATTAGTTTAATTTGCGAAAATCATAACCTTTGATTGACAGAAATCAACGGTGTTAAGATAGAGGGATGATATTCTCACTACCAAAATTTGTCACTACCAAATTACTACCTATCTAATTACCATTGGATCAAAGAGAGAGAATGCTAAAAAAAATTTGAAGAGAGAAAAAATGCTAATCCAATGATGATTAGATAGGTAGTAAGTTAGTAGTGGAAAATTTTGGTAGTGAGAATATCCCTTCTCGTTAAGATATAGTTGTAAGAGGTTGTTAAAAAAGGTTGAAAGTATAACTTACCTCTATATTTTAAAATACAATTTTTTCTGGAACATTATAAAATATAAATTTTTATTACATAAAAGAGAAGTGAACGGATTAAAGGTTCAAAAACATAGGCTCATATACGGGTGTTCATTAATCAATCCGAATCGCGGTGACTGAATCAAAAGATTGATAATCGAATAAACTGAAAATCGAAAAAAACTGCAAATTTTAATGATCCACGATCGATTTTCAGTTCGGTTGATGAAAATCGATCCAATCCAAATTGATCCAATATATTAAATCCCTTCTCTACCTACTTGGGCCTTCCCCAATCATAGCCCAAAAAATTCTAAACCCAAGACCCATTAACCCATCAATTAAACCAAAAAAAAAAATCTAGTCACATTCAATCAGCAAAATTCCATCTGTATAGTCCTTCATATCTCCTTGTCCAAAAAACAAACAAACTATATTATCGTTTACTGATGCTTATGTATTTCAACAAAAAAAACTTTACAAAGTCAATATATCTAAAAGATATTATTTGCACAGGAATTATGAAACAAATTTTAGGCTTTTAAAAAATGTTCGCTTTGTCTACCGTCAATGTAGATAACTCATCTACATTGAGCCTAAAACGACGTCGTTTTGAGACAGAAATCAAAGTATTTTTATAATTATAATTTATTTCAGGGTTATAATAGTCTTTTTCGTTATAATTTTTTAATTCTTCAACCTAAAACGACGTCATTTTGGGAGCGAATGTAGATAACTTATATACATTCACTTTAGAAACATTAAAGCCTTTAAAAAATCGAAAACCGAGTTTGAAAAAATCGATCGGATCGGATTGAAAAAAATTAGATTGGATTGGATCGAATTTGAAAAAAAAATAAACCAAATGAATGATTACATGATCAAACCGAAGAGATTGGATTCTTCCGATAATCCAGATCACGAATACTATCCTCATCCCACATTCATGACATTAATATCACACGTGTGGTGAGATAGTTGG
>JAVKPL010005644.1:0-24540 GCA_032173675.1 Gastrolobium villosum
AACATGGCTGCCAACAGACATGCTCTAGATTCATCCTACAAGAGAACAGTTCTCTTGAGGCCTCATACCTCTCATGCCTGCCTTTAATATCATACAACTCCTTGAGATGTACGATAATAGAGGGAGCATCCATATGCTCATGCTGCTTTTGCAGTTTAGGCGACATGGATGCCAACATGATGCACACTGTCATCACATTGTCATCCAAGTGCTGTTGGTGGGTTACGAAATCAAATTCCGCAAACCCTTCTTCCCCTTCCCGTGGAGCTACGGGTATTACAGCATCTAAAACGTAGGCAATCTTTTCGGCCCTTAGAACTATTCTTAGGTTCCGATACCAGTCATAAAATTTGAACCGGTCAGTTTATTCGTATCGAGTATTGAACGCAGTGACAGTGGATTAGTCATACTATAAGCTGAAAAGGATGTAAAGATAGTTTTAGTTAATATACGGTTATGTAGTTAAAAGCAAATTATTAAAGACTTGAAATAATTTGCCCCTCCCACTATTTTATCTAAGTCAATGACCCTTCCTTTTGACTTAGGGTTAATCTACTTTAGATTTTACCTTAGTGGGATTAAGAGTGCGATTATTTATTTTAATCTTCGTCTGAGACCGCAAGATTAATTTAAATAATGGGTTGATCTTTATCAACAGTATCTCATACCCTCTCTTAACATTAGGTTGACAACTCTTTGTCACTTAGTGGTGCATCTCATGCAACCAACCTAGCACCATTACCCTAAGCACATAAGCCCGGTTGTGCCTGCAACTTATGTCTTAGTTAGGCATTAAACCAGCACCCTAAGTGTCTTACACTTCAAACACTACTCTAGCCCAACGAAATAGTGGGTCCCAACTGAGTTGTGGAGCACCACTATGTAGAAGAGTTTTGAATAGCATCGGTGGTGGGAGGTAATCACATGCTTAATTATTTATTCCTTTTAAGGGTTCCTTTTATTTTGGGGTTAATTAGGTCCCATCAAACGCATATTGTAAGTTATCATGCTAGTCGTTACCTATGTCAAACATCTATCGGTATACACTAGTCGCTATTGGACAAACATAATAACCATACAAAATGCGGTTTGCCCAATTCATGCATACTAGACGTTCTAATCATACATGCATATAAACAGTTTATATTGAGACAGCCATGGTGCTCGCGCTTTTGTCCCTTTTGCTTCTTTAAGCAACGGCCGCTTGTCGTCTATACGCCACTAGCCTATTTCTCTAATTACAAATAATTAAAGAAACTCCATAACATTTTGGAGGGACAAAAATACAAAATTTAAATTACAAATATACTTGTAAATTAAAAGGCGCGATTACACATTAATTTTAAAATTCAAAATTCAAATCCGGGCACCATGACCATCCCCTTCCTGTTTGTACCTGAAAAGTTCAAAACTTGCAAACACAAACATTATATTATCACATAATATTTTCACATGTATTTTGACATTTAACATTTAAACATCAAAATAACATCAAGATTCATAATCTTAAATTTCTCATTGGCCGAATTTAAAAAACAATTTTAATTCAAATTTTGTTAATTCTTTCTTAAAGAAAACAAAATTAAACCATGCATGTAGCCATAAACCCCTTCATGGCCGAATCATATAGGTGACTATATGATAAATTTTGTCACAAAATTTCATGCATATAAACATAACACAATTCATGGAGAAAAATAAGAAATCATTCAAGGTACTCTTATTACCCTCCATGGCCGAATCTACCCTTTAAAAAAGGGTGTTCCTTTTAAAACTTTCATAAAGAAAAAGAAACTAAACCATGATGCATAATGTTTTATGAACACAGAATCAAATTTACATGTTCATAAAAACAAAAACTTTAACACTTTAAAGGATTTGTGATTCAAAATCCATATGCAGAATTTAAACTTTAACCCTTTAAAGATTTTTGACCGTGAAAAACTCCTTTCACAAACAAGGTACCATCACCCGTCGATGGTAAAGCAACCGGGCTCTGATACCACTTGAAAGTAAACTGGCCTTTGAAGGCCGATGCATGTAAGGTGTAAAACAAAAATTTTACTGCGGAACATACATGCACACATAGGTTTATGCTTTAAGACATCATGATGTTACCTTATTTTTGGCCTGATCAGTCAGGGAGATCAGATGTCAGGCTTGAAGGGTTCAAACCCTCTAATGGTGATCCACACCACCGTTCGTCAATGATGCAAGAACCCTTTCTTGAAAGCCACCAGATGAACACCACAGTGAGGCTTGCTATGCGCACAAGTGGTGAAGGTGGAGGCTAGGTATTCTGTTTGGAAAGGTGTAGTGAGCTACCCTACAGAATGGTGCATAGATGGAGGAGAGTTGACTAGGTTTTCTCAAAACCCTAAGGTGTGGAACAAGTGTTGTTATGCGCACACTTGGAGAGGAGGAGGGATTTAAATCATTCAAAATGAAAACAAAATTTCAAACCATTTTGAAATTTGCGCATGGATTAGGGAGGATAAGGTGGAGCTGTTGCAAAACCAATTTTGCCAACAACCTCCAATCTTATCCACATGAAATTAAGTTCAAAATAATTTAAACTTAAATTCATAAACTATCATATAGTATATACTTTTCATGCGCATAATTCAGCCCTAGAAGGGGTCCAAATATATTGAGTAGTTGCATTCAAAATTTGAATCAACTCACCCACTGATTCCCTCAACCACCAAATCTGAATGGAGCTTTGTTTTAAGTGATAAGATGTCATCCTTATCACTTAAACTTGCGCACCAAACAGCCAAGGAAGTGCTTCCAAAGATGCTTCTTGATCCAAGGAATATGCTCCAATAAGATCCTGTCGTATCCTTTTGTTATGAAACAACTTTTCAAAACCAATTCAAATTCGAATTCAAACACTTGAATTCAAACGTTCAAACATTCAAATTCAAAATTCAAAATTTCAAATTTCAAATTCAAAATTCGAATTTCCAAATTCAAATCCAAATTCCAATTTCAAAATTCAAAATTCAAATTTCAAATTTCAAATTCAAAATTCGAATTTCGAAATTCAAATTCTAAAATCAAATTTCAAAATTCAAATTTCAAATTCTAAATTCAAAATTCGAAATTCAAATATTTGATTATTAATTTAACTAATTAAATTAATTAGTAATAGCTTGGACTATCCAAGCCCATTACTAAGCTCCATGCACCACCCACCCATTTAGGTGGGCTTCCAAACAGCTTCTTCGGCTAACAACCATTATTAGGCCCAATACCTTTAAAGCTAGTCCATCATGACTACAAGGTGTTAGTGTGTGACCCATTAGGTCCAACTTAGCTTCTGACATAACTGGGCTTGGGCCCAACAAGCCCACAACCCAATTAATGACAACACAGAGCACTAGCAAAGCTTTGTTGCCCCAGAACTAGTCAGGTTAATGACTTGACCATCCTATTGCACATATTTGGTTACCGTATGTATTTCCCTTCGTCTCGGTTATCTTCCCATTAACCTAGGGTAAGGAAATGTATCAACCCCTGCGGTTTAGGGTAAGCTTTATTCGAAATAGGGAATCTTCAATTTACTGACTCTAAAGGCAGATCATCTCATGATCTCTTTTACTATGCATAGATTCCCGAGTCCCTGTAAATGTCATCCCGATTTCTCCGGTTTACAGATAACCTAATCTCTCACAGAGATTTGACGAATTCCTTCAGCTTATTACCCTAGCCCTGTGCCCTTTAATGACACGCCCAACAGTATACCTATGAGTCTCCATGTTTCAGGCAGACGAGGCATACAATCAAAACATGCCTTCAAGAACACAGTCTAGGTAATAACTTCTGGTCTAAGGAAAGACATACCCAAACATAAAGAGATTACTCTAATGACACTATCTGTGAGATTTCCTCATAGAGTCTCTTTTTGGGTCTGTTCAGTGCGAGCTGTACTCTTATAGGTCCACCCACGACTTTAGCTAAGATATCTCCATATTTGCAGCTCATGAGGTCTTTACCTTGTATCCATATACAAGTAGATAATTCGTACTAGCCTTTACTCGAGATCACTGATCCCCAAACTCAGTGTCTCTAGACTAGGAACATATAATTAGGAATAAACATGCAATATCCTTGAATCCTCATGATCGTGATCTCATCACAGATACTCAAGAGATACCTGTTCTATTCCAAGGGGTTTATCCAGTTCGTTCATATAATATTAACAGTAATATCGAGACACAATATGAAACTGAATAAATAGTGTTTTCATTTATTTGCGACAAACAAAGTTCTACATCTAGTGTCCTTTATTTAATCAAAAGATTGTCTCTAGGACACCCATATGCTAACATAGTGTTCATCCTAAATAGTTTATGGTTTAACCCCCAAGGGTAGCTCAGTTGGCAACTGAGCTTCCAAGGGTTTGCTTGAGTTAGGGGTTCAAACCCTGCCTCACGCAAATTCTTGGAAAATCTTTAGGGGCCATGAGGGGCTAGTCTACAGGTCGTACCCTGAGGGCAAGGTAACCGGAGGAGATTGAATGTGGATACCTCCGGGTTATACAAAAAAATAAATTTTGTATATACCTCCGGGTTATTCCAATGTTATGCATGAATGTTATAGCTTTTTCAAGTTCCAAAATAGCAAAATAATTTTTTTTTATTTCATATATTTCTCAAGTAACATGTTTCATTTTTGTTTTTTGTTCATTCATGTTTATACCATTTAGAGCTTCATAGCAAGATGATGATGTTGATTTACCCGTACAATGATTAACTAACGTCGGCTTATAACAATTTCGTTTTTTTTTTCCGGGCATCGCACGAGTAATTCACTAGTTTTCGATATAATGGGAGTACGTACAAAAAATAAGAAAGAGTAAAACTCTTTTGGGTCCCTGGCAAAAAACAAGATCCCTACTTTAGTCCTTTACAAAAAAAATTAGTTCCTAAGTCCCTAAGAAATTCAAAATGGACCCATTTAGTTGAAATTGTTATCTCTCATAACTTCAAAAAAGACCCACATTAGTCCTTCAAAAGAATCAAAATGGGTCCACTTTGAATCTCATAGTAATTTTTTTGTAAGGGACTAAAGTGAGGATAATATATATATATTTTTTTGTCTTTGTATGGTGTTGAATATCCTAATCTTTGCCCAGGGAAAGCCGGAAAGAAGAAGTAATAGCTAAAATTTGTTGACCGCATTAATTACTGGGAATTGTCATGGATTTTATCACATTTTTTCTTCATTGCAGAGTTGCGCAAGTTGTTACTTCCAATGTTATGCATGAATGTTATAGTTTTTTCAAGTTAAAAAATAGCACAAAATAGCAAAATGATTTTTTTTGTATTTCATATATTTCTGAAGTAACATGTTTCATTTTTGTTTTTTGTTTATTCATGTTTATACCTCTACTATTATACCATTTAGAGCTTCATGCAAGATGACGATATTGATTTACCCGTACAATGATTAACTAACGACAACTTATAACAATTTCGTTCTTTTTTTCCCGGGGCATTGCACAAGTAATTTACTAGTTTTGGGAGTATGTACAATAATAAGAAAGAGTAAAACTTTTTAGGGTCCCTAACAAAAAACACGATCCCTACTTTCGTCCTTTACAAAAAAAATTAGTCCCGAAATCCCTAAGAAATTTAAAATGGACCATTTTAGTTAAAATCGTGGTCTCTCATAACTTAAAAAAAGACTCACATTAATCGTTCAAAAGAACGAAAATGGGTCCACTTTGAATCTTATAGTAATTTTTTTTATAAGCGACTAAAGTGAGGATAATATTTTTTGTTTGGGACTCAAAATGGAAAATTTAAAATAATAAAAAAAGAATCATACCACTAAAAATAAAGGTAGTGTAAATATATTATTTCTTTCGGTGAAAATATTTTCTGCGAATAACACATGTCTCGTACTGTGGCAACGTAAGCCTCTTCTCTTCCCCATGGTTTGGAATCGAGCGGCGGAGACAACAAAACCGTCGTTGTTGTTGCATTGCTAACGTTATAAGCTATTTCTTTCTCTTCACCTCTTCAAACAATGAACAGGTATTCTTATTCACTTTTGAAAATTTTGATTCCTGTTCCTTTTCATTCAAATCTCTCTCTCTCTGGTTTCTTAGTGTGCCAGAATGGGAATTTTTGTGTTGTTAATGAGCTTTTGCACTTAAGGGTTTTTTTTTTTAAGAAACTTTTTAGGGTCTAACTGAGTTTCTCATATTACAGAGTGATAAAGAAGAGTGTTTCAAATCTCTGTGCACTGAAAATTCCAAGGAGGTCTTTTTGTACTGAGATTGTGAAAGTTTCTAGTTCCACTAGTGGAGAGCCTTCCAATGTAAGGAAATGACTGTATCTCATATCAATAATTCTGTTTTTTATTTTTATTTTCTTTTTCTCCATTTGGGTTTACATTTCTTTCATTTCACAATTCTAGCTTAGGATTACTCCTAATTATGAGCTGAAGTGTACAAAATTGTCTTATTGGGAGAATAGTATAAATTTATGAAAATGAATGGGTTTGACAGAGCAAGTTGGGGATAGTTATTTTTGCAATGGAATCTTGAGAATTTAGATTCTGGCAATTTCAAAGTTTAGCAATATATAATTTGGTGAAATGGGTTTGTTTCTTGTGTTTCTAAATTGACCATTTGGCATGGATATACTGAAGATTGTAACCCTGTTGATATCACTCTACAAGTTTCTTCTCTGGCAGATTGAGGAATATTACCTTTTAATATCCAATGAAAGATGTAACCTTATTTCCTTATTTCCTTTAATACTTTTAGGAAACAATAGCGAATAGAGAGTTATATAACTTTTTATAGTGATGGGTATAATTTTCTTATATACTTGTTGGCGTTAGTTTTTTGATGATGATCACTCGGCAGGCAATCTGGTTGAGATTTTAGTTTATCATTATTCTTATGAATAATTTCATGTAATATATCTAGAGTTTTAGTATTTACTAGCACAAAATTGAATTTTTCCAAGAGAACCAATTGTGATCTTATAGAAAATGCAGATATTTTTATTTAAGTACTCTCTGCAGAAAGCAGGGGAAAGGCTGCCTAGAGTATTCCCTTCCCCAGAAACTCACGAAGTGGGTATTTGAACTGGGTCGACTCTTTTTGTTGAGAAACAATAGGATTTCAGGAAAGAGACTGGGAAAGATACCGAGAAGAATGAATCTACTACATAAAATGACCCTGAATATCTGTTTATACTAATACTATAACTGCATAGGGACACAAGTACTCTTTGGTTTGGGAGCACATCAAGCAGAAAGATAGAATATAGTATTTCTTAACACTCCTCCTACTCAAGCTGCAAGCTCTTGGTTCAAATAACAAATCTGCAAACTGAAAACAAGGGACCCCAAGCTATGAAACAACTCTACCAATCTAAACAAAGTTAGGCAACTAGTACTCCCCCTGATTAACAAAATCCTTTTGGTAATGCCCTTGGAAGACATCTCAAGCACTTGACACAGCTAAAGAAATCTTTGACTTTTCTCCTCATTGGTCACCTCGAATCCCAAGCTGGTCTCACAGCACTGGACTAACCAGTAACAAATGAAGCTCCTTTCGAGTGCCCAAAGTCTTCAAATCACAACTCTGTTACCAAAGTAAGATCACCAAGCTATTACTCTGAGCAACAACAACAAACCAACTCTCTAGGTCGGATAAATGGCTACATATGACTCTTTGGGTCACAACCAGCAATGCAAATAAACTTCCCTGTGCAACCACTGTATTTACTAAACCTCCTTTGAAGCCATATCTACAGGCCACAGCAAACTAAAACTAAAGATCAAAGCGGGGCAGCTCACCCTCATTCCCCTGTGCAAGTTTCTCTATCTATGGGTTAAGATAGACTAGAATCGTTTGGCAATTCGCCCAGACTCCCCTGAGGAAGTTGCTTCTTGGGTTAACACAGACCACAATCATTATTAAGTTGGGCAACTAGCCCTCACTTACCCTGATCAACAAACTCTATGCATTAACACAAACTGGAATCATTATTAAGATGGGCAACTTGCCCTCACTACCCTGGACAACAAGCTCCGTGTTAATAAAGACCACAACCAAACGGAAAACTATGTGACGTGATAACACAATCCTTTTCTCTACTGGTTTACGGTGGATTGTAGGCTTGTAGCATATTTTTAATTCCTGGTTTTTACTTTTTTCTTTTAGTGTTTTAATCTCATTGCATTGATTAGGGATGATTGTGATTAATTACTCAGCGCTTAGCTTCTCTGTAATCTTTGTCCATTGTCATTACTTTACCCGTACTCTTTTTGTGTCTTTGTGCATTTTCATAATATCATTGTAGTTTATATTGAAATATAATGATTTGCCAATGCAATAGCAAACAAAAATTGAACAATTTATATTCTTGAAAATTTTCAGGAGCATGAGAAGAAGCAGACTATTACCAAAAATATTCCACATTATGATATTGCTATTGTTGGAGGAGGCATGGTTGGCATGGCTTTAGCTTGTTTCTTAGGTAGGTAACAAACTGCTTGTGGATGGGTGTGTCTGAGTCATGTTTTTTCTAGACTGCAATATATTGTATTCACGGGGAGAAATTGTTGTAGGTAGGTAAGCTTTAGCAAATATCTTTAGCTAATCATGTTTCACCTGAGTTTAATCTTTTGTCAGTCTGCACCTATTTATTTGGTGACTAGTAAACTGATATCTGATCCCGATCCATAAAATATTTGAGAATCTGTTTCATTATTATCACATGATTTAATCTGAATTCTGCCTGACCGGATGCTGTCCTTAGTCACTTTATATAGACACTTCTAACTGGCCGGTTTGGGTGTGTTCCAAACCACGTCATGTCTCTGCTAGGGTGGTTGTGATCACCACTTTATCATTAAAATCAGACTAAGCAGTCAGTTGTTGTCATTCATTATAACAAATTATTCAAGTGTTGCTGTTTGCTCTATATGCACTTTCAAATCATAATTAGATTTTCTTCTTGCAAGATTCGAAGTATAATTAATAAAATGAATGGTTAGGGTTGAGGATTATATCTCAATGCAGCTTAATCACCCTAAAAGTTTGGTATTTGATTAGTCTTCATAACTTCAGTTTTACCAAAGAGAGTATTACAACTTTTATCTGTCAAATACTCAAAATTCACTTTTGATCATTTAGGATTGTGATTCATGAGGCCACCTATTAAATGTGAAAGAGGCATTTATAATTTGCATAATATTTATGAGCAATTTGTGTTTTTATTAAGAGGATGAGATTGGAGCAGTGGTAGACTAGAGTTGCTCCTTTGTAACTGAAAGGTCATGAGTTAGAATCTGGGAAATAGTTTCTTTGCAAAAATATGCAAGGGTAAGTCTGCGTATGATGAAACCTCAATTTGATATTTCTTGAAATAAAAAACAGTTCAACAAACAATATGTTGTGAGAAGCCTGATCATGAAGGAAATTGTGAGAAGCCTCGGTGTCTACCAGCACCACGATTCGACGCCCTTGAATCTCGCCCCACATGAAAGATCGATTTGAAGTCAGTGCACACTTAGTCTCGTAGGCTGTTCTTCCTCTTCTATCACTGGATTCCCCATCTCCTCCGCTCCATGTTCGCCTTTGCCATATACTCCTAACAACAAGACATTGATTTGGGGAATGTTACAAACGTGATCCGTTGAAAAAGGTGTGTTGCAACAGAAGCACAAATTGCGTCGCCGGCGGTCAGCCATTTCCTCTGTCGTCAGCCGCCAATACGTCGCACTACGCCTGTCAGCAGCACCGTTGCGAGCGTCCCTGGTGTGGATCCTTGGCTCTCCCCATTTTCGAAAGGGTGCCCTAAGTGAACTTGGTTTTCTTTTGGTCTCGTATGCACTCTGTTAACTTTGTTAGGATTATTAGAATTGGACCCTCTTATGTTAGGCTCGTTACGAGACCCAGCTCCCCCCATGTGTTTCACCATTCGAATTATTGAACCGGGTTGTAAGTGCAGCCCTTGAATACTGACCCAGGCCCATTTCCAGTAAAATCACTACGGCCCCAATCACCTTTTCCCTACGACAAGTTCTTTTTCTTCGATTCTCTACGCAAGCGACATCATCTCCTTCATGCTATCCATGTGATGCAACCGGATTTCAGCTCGTATTTCTTCCCTCAACCCATTGAGAAATGCAGCTCTCATTACTTCTTCATCAGCGTCCCTCAATGGCACCACCAGCATCTCGAAATTCTCACGGTACTCTGCAATGGTTCCCACCTGCCTTAAGCACAGAGTGTTTCGAACGAATTCCCAGATGAAGAGGTGTGAAACCTTTGGAGAATCACGGTTCTGAGTTGTCCCCAATCAATAGCAGGATTTCGAGATTCCCACCATTGGAACCAGTTCAATGCCTGGCCTTCCATGCAAATCGAAGCTGCCTCAATCTGTTCTTCCGGAGGAATTTGATTAATCTGGAAATACCTCTCCGCGCTATAAATGCAGCCATAGGGGTCTTCCCCTACAAAATAAGGAACCTCCAAATGTCTGAGACGATCTTCATCTCTTACGACTCCTCCTTTACGTCCTCCCCTGTTTTCATTTTCGTCGTTACAATTCTGGTTGTTGTTCCCTGAGTTGTTCTTGCGTTGGTCCACTCGGTCCCTGTGTGTGTGTTTTTGTTCTCACACTTCAACATATCTTTGTTGTTCAATTACTTATGAGAGTGAGTGTGTGTGTGTGTGAGAGAGAGAGAGAGAGGAGGAAATAGTAAAAATTAAGATGTAACGAAGCCCATACAAACTTACAAAAGGCGTGATAGTAGCAGATCTATGGGTCAGCCAAGGGATGACGTGGCAAAAGTTGTTATGGACGTGGCACTATTGAGTGTGGTGGCTAACAACAATATGGTAGTTAGTTAGAGTGGGGAGTGGGAGGTGTGAGGTGTGAGTGGGGTCCTTATAATGGAACGGTTGTGGGTAGTGAAGGATTATTCTGATAGTAAAGAGTGAGTAGAGGAGAGAACTAAGACACTCTCGAATTAGTCTTAGACTATGTGAGTAGTCATCTGAGTGGTAATTGTAATAGTTGTTGAAGTTGCTAATATACGTATATCTCACTATTTTGCATAATTCATTGCCATTGTTGTGTCCTGTCTTGTGCTTCTGGAGTTAGTTCTTAATACTTTTGCAGGGTCCTTACAATTGGTATCAGAGCTCCCGATCCTGGGAGCTTTGAATGGTCTTGACTAGGTTAATGGAAAATCGTTTGGTGGCGATGGAGGAACGCCTGGCACAGTGGCTGAGTGCCAGCGAGGAACGGGCTCGGCGGGTAGAGGAAGGTTTGGAAGCTCGTTTCCGTCAATCGGAAGCGGCGCAAGAAGAATTGCGCAGGTTATTTCGTGGGGCCATTTTGGATCGCGATGGAAATGGGGACGGAAATCGAGAAGGCAGCGGCGGTAGTGGAACGGGTGGTGGAGTTGGGAACACCGGAGCGGGTACTGCAAACGGAGGATTTGAAGCTCCAGGAAGAAGATTGGAATTACCATTATTCGATGGAACTGACGCCTACGGATGGGTTCATCGAGTGGAACGCTATTTCTCCATTAATGGAATTCCGGAAGCAGACAAGCTGACGTCGGTGTTAATTGTGTTGGAAGGGAAGGCGCTCCATTGGTTTCAATGGTGGGAGAGTCAAAATCCGGAGGCTACCTGGGTTCAATTTAGAGCTCACGTCCTTCGTCGATTTCAGGGCATGCATGCGAACTGCACGTTTGCACCATTGTTGAAGCTGAAACAGACAGGTACCGTGAGAGAGTATAGGGAGGAGTTTGAAAAAATAGCTGGGCCTTTGGGTTATCCGGATGGCAACATGTTGAGAGACATTTGGCTTAATGGGCTGCATGAGGAAATTGTGGTGGAGCTGAATATTCGTGGGAGGGATACCCCCTTACCGGATCTGATGGACTTGGCCCAGTATAGTGAGGAGCGAAATGTCATTTATGCCCTTGGAAGAGATGGCAGCTGGTATAATGGGAAATCTAGTACTAATGGGCCAGCTTATAAGGCCCAATACACTAGTAAGAGCCCAACGGAGACCCAATATACTAAACCCACTAATATGACCCGCCCGACACCGATCTCCACTTCTACCCCAAATCAGCATTCTAACCTAAGTCGTACGAGTAACAGCACCCTGAGCACGGGACGGTCCTCGTCTCGTCGGATTCCGCAAGAGGTCTGGGAAGAAAAGATGGCTAAGGGAGAGTGTTTCACTTGTACCGAGAAATTTTCTCGGGGACACAAGTGCAAGAACAAGCAGTTCCATGTCTTGCTGTTAGAGGAAGACGAAGGGGATCCTGACGAGTCTGAGTCCGATGGGTTCGTCACGATGTCAGAAGGGGACGACAAAGATCTGAAGTTGTCGATTCACAGCATCATGGGGCTGACGTCGAATCAAGCTCTGAAACTCTGGGGAACGATTAACGGACGACGAGTTGTGGTTTTGATCGATTGTGGGGCTTCGAGTAATTTCATTGGTCGAGCTGTGGTCACCGACTTGGTGCTGCCAATCGCTCCTACTCCGCGTTATGTGGTTGAGGTTGGTGATGGACATAAGATACACTGTCAAGGCGTGTGCAAGAATGTCACTCTTCTTCTTCCAGGAGCGGAAGTTCGACAAGATCTCTTCCCTTTTGATCTTGGAGGAGTGGATGTGGTCTTGGGGTTGGATTGGCTACGTACACTGGGGGAAATCAAGGCTAATTTCCGCGAATTGACTGTGCGGTTTGATAGAGGGGGAACAGAGGTGTTAATACAGGGTGACCCCTCCTTATCTAAGTCGGTGGTTTCCTTGAAGTCCATGTTGAAGACAATTCAGAGTGAAGATGAAGGGTTCCTAATCTCGCAGAAGGATATCAAGGGTCCGAGTGGTGAGTTATTCACAGAGCCTGAAAGTGCTGAATTAGCTGCTTTATTGTTGGAATATGCATCGGTTCTTGCAGCGCCTACAGGGGTACCACCTCCTAGAGCTCAGGACCATGCCATTGAGCTTCTACCCGGGTCTGTGATACCTAATTCTCGACCTTATAAGTATCCCCATCATCAGAAAAATGAAATTGAGAAAATCATTGCTGAATTGTTAGCTATGGGACACATTCGGCCGAGCACGAGTCCCTACTCTAGTCCAGTTATTTTGGTGAAGAAGAAGGATGGTGGGTGGCGCGTGTGTGTAGATTACAGGGCCTTGAATAAAATTACAATACCCAATAAATTTCCCATTCCTGCAATTGACGAACTCTTGGATGAAATTGGGGGAGCTCAGGTTTTTTCTAAACTTGATCTGAAGTCGGGTTACCACCAAATTCGTATGCGTGAAGAGGATATTCCGAAGACTGCATTCCGCACTCATGAGGGCCATTATGAGTATGTCGTGATGCCGTTAGGGGTTTGTAATGGGCCCTCTACCTTTCAAGCTTTGATGAATGAGGTATTGCGGCCTTTCCTTCGTAAATTCGCCCTTGTTTTTTTTGACGACATTTTAATTTACAGTAGAGACATGCCTACACATCTTCAGCATCTGCGCCATGTGCTCCATGTTTTGCGGTTTCACCAGTTGTTCTTAAACAAAAAAAAATGTGTTTTTGCTCAGACTCAGATTGAATATCTGGGTCATATTGTCACTGTTTCTGGGGTTAAGGCGGATCCTGCAAAAATAGAGGCAATGCTCAATTGGCCTGTGCCTAAAAATATCAAGGGGCTGCGTGGGTTTTTAGGACTTACAGGTTATTATCGTAAATTTGTCCGTGATTATGGCAAAATTGCTCGGCCCCTCACTTCCTTACTCAAAAAAGATGGGTTTCTTTGGAATGATGACGCTCAATCTGCTTTTGATTCCTTAAAGACTGTTATGACGACGGTTCCGGTGTTGGCTTTACCGGATTTTGATAAGGTGTTTGTGGTGGAAACAGATGCCTCGGGCAAAGGTATTGGCGCGGTTCTTATGCAAGATGGAAGGCCGATTGCTTTTCTTAGTCGCGGGTTCTCGGCCCGGGCTTTAGTCAAGTCAGTTTATGAAAAAGAACTTATGGCTGTGGTTTTTGCTGTTACTAAATGGAGACACTATTTGATGGGACGCCATTTTATCATTCGTACGGACCAACGCAGCTTACGTTTCTTAAATGAGCAGCGGTTGTTGACTGAGGATCAGCAGAAATGGGTTTCCAAGTTGTTTGGGTTCGATTTTGAGATCCAATTCAGGCCTGGTAAGGAGAATTCTGCCGTAGACGGGTTATCCCGTCAAATGTGCTTGACTGCTATTTCACAAGTGCAGTTTTCTGGTTGGGATGATGTTCATCAAGAGCTCCAGGAAGATTCCCGAATGCGTAAAATTCTGCAAGATTTGTTGGTGGATGGGTCTTCTCATAGTGGATTTACTCTTCAAGGGGGCCGGCTGTTTTACAAAAATCGCCTGGTTTTGGCTAAGGGTTCTCTTTGGATTCCAAAAGTCCTTCATGATCTTCATGATTCGGTGGTAGGGGGGCATTCTGGGTTCTTTCGGACTTACAAGAGGATTAGTGGTTGTGTCTTTTGGGAAGGTATGCGTAAAGATATTCATGCTTATGTGGCTGCTTGTGATATTTGTCAACGCAACAAATTTCAATCCTTAGCTCCTGCAGGCCTGCTGCAGCCATTGCCCATTCCCTCTCAAGTATGGGCTGACATAGCTATGGATTTTATTGGAGGGCTTCCAGTATCTAATGGCTTTGATACTGTTTTGGTTGTCATTGATCGCCTTTCTAAGTATTCTCATTTCCTTCTCCTTCGACATCCTTTTAATGCCAAGGATGTGGCTCAGTTGTTTATCAAGGAGGTGGTGCGTTTGCATGGGTTTCCTGATTCTATTGTTTCGGATCGGGACCGCTTGTTTCTTAGTTCTTTTTGGTGTGAACTTTTCCGTCAAGCTGGTACTTCCTTGAAGTTTACTTCTGCCTATCATCCGCAATCTAATGGGCAGACAGAGGCAACTAACAAATGCGTCGAAACTTACCTTCGGTGCTTTTGTGCACCTCGGCCGCGTCAATGGTCCAAGTGGCTTCATTGGGCAGAATTTTGGTTTAATACCAACTACCATGGTTCAGCTGGGATGACGCCTTTTAAGGCTCTTTATGGTCGGAACCCTCCTACGCTTTTTCGTGGGGGTAACCATCCATCTACCGTGGCTGCCGTTGATCAGTTGCTCTTGGATCGTGATCATGTTTTGCTGGAGTTGCAACAGAATTTGGCGAAGGCTCAAGCTCGTTATAAGAAGTTTGCTGACTGCAAACGCCGCGATGTTGAGTTTCAAGTAGGTGACTGATGGGAAGCCACTTAAGGTTTATGCTAGGAAGAGGAGAAGTGGAGCTGATACCCTTGACAAAGGCCCAAAAGAAGGAAGCCCAAGTGGAGGAGAATCAAAAGAGAAGGAGAATCATGTGAGGGGGTCACGTGACATAGGCAAGGAAAAGGAAATAGGATAACAGAATGAAGAGGCAAGGATGGGGGGGGAATCTAACAGAATGGTGAGGCAAAGAAAAAGGAATAATGTAACAGATTAGTGGAATGGGAAGTTGGTTAGAAAAGAGAGAAGGGGTGCTGGAAATTGGTTATAAAAGAAGGGAAGGAAAGGGGTAAAGGTAGATTATTGAGTAATGAGTAGACTATGGGGAAGGGTACTCAGTGAGTCCCTTGGGGTGTCATTTGCTTTCCTGTAAGGCTGATTGCAGCCATTGTTGTGTCTTTTACCAGTTAAAGTGTCACAGTTTGTATACGTTTTCTATACCATTTCAATATAAGTTTGCATACCTGCTTCTTTGGCAGTGTTTAATCCACTAATAAATCCAGTTTCACCAGTGACTTGGTGTTTCTCAAACTTCAGCCTTATAGACTGAAGTCCTTGGCCAAAAAGTTTAATGAAAAGCTGAGCCCTCGTTTTTATGGGCCGTTCAAGATTCTTGAACGGATTGGTTTGACTGCTTACAAGTTGGAGCTTCCCTTGGCCTCTAAGGTTCATCCTGTTTTTCATGCTTCTTTGTTGAAATCTGTTGTCCATCCTTCATCAGTGGTTCAGCCTTTACCGCCTATGTTGACGGATCAATTGGAACTGGCCGTGGTTCCTGCTGCTGTTCTGCAGTCTCGCATCAACACTGTTGGCTTAACGGAGGTGCTCATTCAATGGGCGGATCTGCCTCCATTTGAAAATTCTTGGGAGTTGGCTTCCTCTATTTTGTCCCATTTTCCCGATTTTCACCTTGAGGACAAGGTGAAAGCTTTGGGGGGTAGTATTGTAACGAAGCCCATACAAACTTACAAAAGGCGTGATAGTAGCAGATCTATGGGTCAGCCAAGGGATGACGTGGCAAAAGTTGTTATGGACGTGGCACTATTGAGTGTGGTGGCTAACAACAATATGGTAGTTAGTTAGAGTGGGGAGTGGGAGGTGTGAGGTGTGAGTGGGGTCCTTATAATGGAACGGTTGTGGGTAGTGAAGGATTATTCTGATAGTAAAGAGTGAGTAGAGGAGAGAACTAAGACACTCTCGAATTAGTCTTAGACTATGTGAGTAGTCATCTGAGTGGTAATTGTAATAGTTGTTGAAGTTGCTAATATACGTATATCTCACTTTTGCATAATTCATTGCCATTGTTGTGTCCTGTCTTGTGCTTCTGGAATTAGTTCTTAATACTTTTGCAGGGTCCTTACATAAGACATGCATACAATGAAAACAAATAGTTACCTAGTTTATGATGATGGTGCTGAAGAGTACTATTACTTATGTTGCACAATACTATTGAAGACACAAATCTGGACAATTATTTTGTTCTTTCAGCAAGTATGCCAATGACGAAGCAGTTGAGTGTTGCAATTATTGATAGCAATCCAGCTCTGGGTAGTAACTTGTGCATCAAGAAGGAAGACCCTCCTGATCCAAGAGTCAGTACAGTAACTCCTGCTTCAATATCTTTTCTCCAAGGTATGCGTTTTTTAAGATTTGTTATTCACCATCTGTTTTTGGTTTTTTCTTTGGACAGAAAAGGCATAGCTTTTATTAGAGAGAAAAAGGAAGAAAGTACAACTATGTAGAGGATAGAAATATATATATATATATATATATATATATATATATGTATATAACATGGCCGTTGTGTCCTTCTACATGCTTGAAATGGGCAACTCAGCTTAAAACTGTCCTGAATAGAACACTAAAGAGAAGCAACAAATATTATCCTTTCCCATATAAAGTTTATGAAAAAAAATATCAGGGCATTCCACTCGCCGAATACACCAAAGAATTGTATAAACTCCACATTTCCATAAAAGAGCCTATTATTAAAAAAAAGTGTTTTACTTAATACCATCCATGCATACTATTAAAGAGATATATTATAAAATTATATGTGGCATTCACCTAATAGCTTAAGTTTTTGGGTTGAATTGATATTTTGCATGGTACAAGAGTCTCCGTGATTGGGTGATCACAAGTTCGATTATTATTGTCCCCATTCTATTAATAAATAATTTATTATGGAGTTTCTTAATGCAGGTAAGTGGACTTGTGCATTGTTCACCCTTCAAACCTATTTGAAGAGGCTTGTTAAAGAAATATAATATAAAACTATTAATGTGGCCTTCTAACAGCTGAAGCTTCTAGGTTGAATTGACGCTTTACACATACAAAAAAAATCAACTATTATGAAAAACTAAACTCACATTATAATTATAACTCATGCATAATAAATAACCATCAAAGGTCCAATTAAATTACCCATTAAACAAAACATTCAACTTTTAGCACTGAAACTGTAATTATCAAATAGTGAAAGTGGGTAGGATTTTATGCATTGTTTTCCTAGCTCCTAAGAGATCTTAATGGCATTCTTTTTCATTAATGTTAAGCACACACTAGTCCCAATGGCTTATTTGTACACAAACTATGTGCAACAAATATTTTTGTAAAATACATAATTCTAGCTATGTTTATCTTTACCTTTTTGTGTTTTTGGTAGATTTATCTTTTCTTTTGGCTTAATGCAGTTTTCACTACATCTATTCTTGATAATTCAAGTCACTCACGCAATGTAATCTCCTCTGTGGGACAATCTATTTCTTCACTTCAAGTCTATATTATTGTAAAGCTATCATGACCACAAAGATAGTGTGCCAAAGTTGTAGCACAATTTATTTGCACTGACCCTGTCTCTTTGCATGTACTGGTTTACTTTGCATAAAATGAAAGAAATAAGTAGTCATGAGACCAAGGTTGGTGAGTGCCATTGCTTCAACATGTTCACATTTTTCTTTTATTGAGTTTAGTCCATGCTTAGATGACATGAATAAAATTGGACCATCAAATCACTAGAACTTGTGCTTGTACGATAGGGATGGAAGCATATTTATTGCATAGTGACTCTGACTCTTAATACTTGGTCTATTTCCAGAAGCTGGTGCTTGGAAATATGTTGAGCAAAATAGAAATGCTTATTTCAATAAAATGCAGGTATTTTTTTTCTACTCCATTCACTAAAGTGATTTAATTTTTATTTTTTTTCATAAATAGCTCAATGATGGATGAGTTCCAAAGTGCAAAGTTGTTGAGAGCTTAACAAATTAGGGAAATTGAATTGAATGTTGTGCATACGCATGCTATTCGTTCGTATGTGTATCACTTGTTATGAGAGCATAGTTGGGATTATTTGCCTACTTTATTATGAGAGCATAGTTGGGATTTGGTTTATGGAAGTGGGACTAGGCTCTCAACCTGTGTTTTGAAAGGTGATGAAACCTTGTAATTTATTCACTCTTATTAATCCATTGATTAGATCTCCTAGACAAGCAGATGAACAATTCTATCCATCCATTGATTAGTTACAATAGGTTTAGTTTTATCAAGCTTGCCTTGCAAGCTATTCTGTACTTATAATATTGCCTCTGATATTCAAAGTAATCAGAATCAAAATATTAGAAATTATCAGATCAAACGTTCTCTTTGACCACGGTTAATTTGTAATTCAAAATTTCTTGAATTCTTCTCTCTGCAGGTTTGGGATTATACTGGTTTGGGATATGCTAGATACGACGCAAGAGATGTAGATAAAGACTTTCTAGGGTTAAGTGTGAACTTATGATATAGTGAAGTAAACCTCTTTGCAAAACTGCTATCTCATTACTAATTGCAAAAACTTGATCACTCAGGTGTGTAGCAGAGAATAAAGTGCTCCATAGTGCCTTATTGTCATGCATAAAGGTATAGATTCATATTGTCTGTGTGTGATATGCATTATTTAATTACACGGCTAGTAATTTTATGTGAAGCATTTAGCTGCTTGGACAATGTTCCTAGTTCGAGGTTCTCTATGTTATTCATAATTGGAAGCTTTTAGGAGGATTCCTCATGCTCATATTCTTTAATCATCTTTTCTCCTAACACATTCTTTTGTAAAAGATGACCCTTTTTTCCGCTTATATAAAAATTGACTTCATTAACTAGAAAGTCTCATCTTCTCATATTCTGTCTCCTGTGACAATGTGCTAAATTACTCTATGAATAGTAAGCTTGCTAATTCTAGTGTAAAATGTGAACTAGATGCAATGCTCCTATCCTTGGATGTTCTAGAAATATTATGTAATTTTGCTGGTTCCCATTTATGTTTTAAGTCAGGTAAATCTAACTATGTTTTGGCTGTTTCCAAGGTTTTTCCATTAAGAACTTTGCTTATCTCATTATCTATTAGTAGAATTTGTTATGCTAGGGCATGATACATTACATTGAGAACTACAAACTTTTTGCCAGGATTCTGATTTCAAGAAAGCAATCTATCCATTGAGGTTAATTTCAATGACTTTGAATCCAAGATCTATGTCTGTGGTGGAGAATACGGCATCCAAAGAACCATCATCTGCTCAAGGTCATAGTGCAAAGCTCGAACTTAGTGATGGCAGTAGCATATATGCAAAGTTGGTGGTAATTTAAACTTTGCTTATGAATGTGTCATGTTGCAATGCTACAAATAGCAACAAAATTATGCTTATTTACATTCTGGGGGCCAATTAGCAACTACCTGATTGTTTATTTAATATACAACAATTGGTGTTGAATCACATAGATGCTTGTTTTGAAGGTTGGGGCTGATGGAGGAAAATCACGTGTTAGGGATTTAGCAGGATTCAAAACAACTGGATGGAATTACTCTCAGAATGCAATCATCTGCACAGTCGAGCATACTTCGGAAAACCGATGTGCATGGCAACGTTTTCTCCCTACAGGTCCAATTGCACTTTTACCTATGGGTGATAAGTTCAGCAATATTGTTTGGACCATGAGCCCAACTGAGTCAAACAACCGCAAATCAATTACCGAGGAAGATTTTTTAAAGGATGTGAATTCTGCTTTAGATTATGGATATGGACCTCATCCTACATCAAGTTTGTTAGGAACCCGAGACATGTTCTCATGGTTTAAAATGGATGCAACATTATCAGCTAACGAATTCTTTGAAGTTCCTCCAAAAGTAATAAGGTTGGCATCTGAAAGAATGGTGTTTCCTTTGTCTTTAAGGCATGCCAATTCCTATGCATCAAAACGTGTGGTTCTTATTGGAGATGCAGCCCACACTGTCCATCCTCTTGCTGGTCAAGGAGTTAATTTGGGTTTTGGAGATGCATTTTCTCTTTCAAGAGTTATTGCAGAGGGAATTGCTTTGGGCACCGATATTGGAGAGGTATGCTATGTTTCCAACGTTGTTTGTTTGTTTGTTTGTTTTTCTTTTCTTAATTACTAAATTTGCATGATACACTGAACCTAGACATATTACACGTTTCTAACATGTTAGGGTTGAGATGTGGAAGTTCTTTGGTTTTGAAGTTTTTGTACTCCTCTTCCTCTCTCTCTCTCTCTCTCTCACCCTGTAAAAGATAAATAGAGAAAGGGATGTTTGGGACAATTGTGTTAACCCACTAAATCTCTTAATATGTTTAAGAGTTCAGCTGTTCATTCATTGGCATTTTGTTCTAAAGTATTCATAGCAGTGCAATTGAAGTGCAACCTCAGCAGTTAATATCCCTAAATTCACCAAAAATTGTTCTGTAATATGATGTGGTGCTTTAGATGAGGGACGTGGAATTCTAGAGACTTCCATGCTTTTCTCAAGTGTTATGCGGTCAAACTGTTTGGATGGCCTTTTTTTGGTCCAAGAAGGGGGGAATGCTTCTGTTTATTATGTATTTGGATGTCAACATTAAAAAAAATTAAAAGCCACAAATAAAGCCAAAACATTGCTTTTTTAAGCCAACATTCCTGGCATCTAAAATAGTCAAAATATTGCTTTTTAGCTTAAAGTGTTTTTCAAATAATGCATTCAAATGCAATATAGCTCTGACTTTTGAAAAAAAGCAATGCATAAATAATCTTTTTTTCAAACGTCCCTTAATGTTTTATGCACCTGCTCGCTTGGTCAATGAGTTTTATTGGTATTTTAGGTATTTTTATGTTTTACGCAGTGAACATGTTGGATCAGATAGAAAATTGAGCCAAAAATATTATACAAGCCTATAAGTCAAATATCTTGATTTTGGTACTCTTTCTAAGTGCATGTTGACATAGAAAAAATCAACGGTAATGATTTTATAACTTCTTATCCCATTATTTTTTCTCTCCTATCCCTTATTATTATTGATTCATCCTTGTATGGTTAGAATCCTCCCACATGACATGCTCATGTTAAATAAAGAGAATCCACTCTTATTTCATCTAGTAGGCTATATATCTGCTTCATGAGGCATGGTCATCTGAGTGGTTTGATATATTATCCATACATGTAGGGGTAGCTTTTCTTCGCCTTCAGTATTGAATCTCTTTTACTAAATCTCCCTTCTTTTCCAAGACAATATGTATGCGAGGAACTTTTGGAAAATAGCAAGTACATTCCCATAAAAGTGATACAATACTATCTTCTTTGTTTATGCTGCTCTGCAGGTAAATTTGTTAAAGAAGTATGAAGCAGAGAGGAAACCAGCAAATATTATGATGATGGCTATCCTTGATGGCTTCCAAAAAGCTTATTCTGTTGATTTTGGACCTTTAAATTTTCTGCGATCTGCAGCCTTTCATGGAGCAAACTATATATCACCACTCAAGAAAAGTATCATTTCCTATGCTTCAGGGGAGCATAAATTGCCCATTTTCTTGTGAATAGAGAAATGACGTTTAATTAAGAGTAAACACTCTGTTTGGTTCCTGTCAATATCCACGAAATCCTTTTTAGTCCCTGACAATAAAAAAGGACCAAATTGGTCTCTAAAATGATGAAAAAAGGACTAAGTAGTACTTATTACAATTGACAGAAAGACTAAAGTGACCCTTTTTTCATAATTTTAGGGATCAATTTGGTCATTTTTTTATTGCCAGGGACTAAAAAGGATTTCGTAGATATTGTCAGGGATCAAAAAGGTGTTTACTCTTTAATTAAAGTCATAGACTAACTTCATGTTGAACATGGTCAATCCTTTATTGTGTTACTACCATACAGTGGTCAAAATAAGTTTTAGCCAATGGTTCAACAACCCCAAAGTTTTTGTTTTTATTTTTCTTGAGTGGAGGACAAAGTGAAATAAATTGGTGCCATGTTTATTCTCTTTACCCCTACAAAATTGTTCTGTACAACAATGGATGGAAGTTGGTTAGTCTTGCATCTTACTCGGCCTTATACGCTGTGGTGAATCTCATTTTTCATTGGGTACAGTAAGTTTTTTAACTTAAGCAAACGGAGGATAAACACCAAACCCTTCTATTTTTGCTGATCAACATTTGATAGGAAAAAAATAAAATAATAAAAGAAAAAACATTTCAAGCGTCGGGCCATTAGCTATTGGAAATATGGTAGGTGACATGTTCACAAAAGATGTCCAAATGGGTTAGGTCTGAGTTAAATTTTGATCTAAATAGGTCAAATTTATGTAAAATATTTTGAGCTTGAAATAACTTATTAGCTTAGTGTAGATTATATAGTCTTGGCTTAGCCTATATTTAAATATCAAAAGGTATTATATAGTACTATAAGTTTATTTAAGTCTATCAAGTCTTCAATAATTATCAAATATATATATATATATATATATATATAATTATTTTATTTATTTTATTTAATTAAAATAAATAATACGATATAAATTGGACTGTAAACTAGTAGGTCAAGTTTTGTAAGTTTTAAACAAACTTATTTTATGGCCGAGGTTTATTTTTTTTTAAATATATTATGTCAAACCTTGGTTTGACATAGGTCAGGCAGTAAGTCCCTAATAAATTATTTGACCTATTTACATATCTAGATTTGTAGTATTTATATTACAATTTACATGGCTTTTGTGAATAGCACAATAAAAGAAGAAAGTTGTTTATTGTTAAGGAATTCAAGTGTGAGTAGTAAAGTTCCACATAACCGATTTAAACTCAAAATTGCTTGTTGCAACTTCAGGTTGCACAATGGCATATTGAAGATTGTTAAGTGCTAGGATTCCATGTGCCTTTTTTGAAATTTCAGCCTGATTTTTGAAATTTTAGCCTGATTTGGTCCTTATCCATCAACACTAGACCTTACTTTCTCGCTAACATGTCAGGTAATGCTATAGCAATGCTCTGTCTCTGCTACCTTTTCCTAGCTTGAAGCATTCCTTCAATTTTTGGATCAAAAGTATATTCCTAGTTGGTGAGGGGATTGTTCATACATTAGCTGCAAAACCTAAAAATAGAAAGAAAAGGATCAAATATCACTTCACAAAGAAACTAATTTTATAGGTTTTTCCCGTCAATGGCGCCAAAAACTTGTTGTGCAATTGTGTAACACTTTTATCAATTACACATTAACGCAAGTGTGTACGTGTCAACAAGTAATATAGGATGTGTGAGTCCATATATCGTTCCCACATAGAAAATTATAAAGTTTGGATCAATGTGAAGCAATAAAAGTAACACTATTTGTGAAAGTTTTGTGAATTAAGAACTAAGGACTAAACTAATTATAACTACCGACTAATCACTAAACAAAGCTGAAAGTAAAGTAAGAATAAAGCAAGAGTGCACTCAAGAATAGAAAATTCAAGTATCAAAGTAGATTGGGTCAATTTCTCCAATATTGTAATTTTGCCAGAAGGTTGTAACAATGCTACGACAATCATCCATCACTAATTAGAACACTCATGTATGCAGGAGCTCTCACCAATAGTACATGTATACTAATCCCCATATCTCTATGTTTTGTAGTTACTAAATTCATTCAATGCAAGTTCTATATGATTTTGTGGTGTGAATGATCTCTCTTCCCACTATTAACTAATTTTAATTAGCTAATCTACAATGTTTAATAACTTTCTAGGCTGACCTATATCTCATAGCCCAAACCCCATCACTCTCAACTCTCTCTCAACGAGTTTACAAGATAGAGACAATTTAACACTTCATTAAACAACTTAACGAAAAACTACATAGCAAAGTTTAGGCAAACATGGGTTACATTCCAACGTGGGTACTCTCTCACTCAATCTAA
>JAVKPL010005645.1:0-24396 GCA_032173675.1 Gastrolobium villosum
CTTGCATATTATGCTTTGGATATTAACGACTGTGGGTGTGCTATATCTGGCAGCTTAAGCTATGTCTTGGATTAGTTTGTTGCTGAGGACAGCAACATTCAAATCTGGGAATTATGGCATACATGCTGCATGCAAGATTGCAAGATTGATGAATATGGTGGAACCACACCATGAAAAAAAAAAGAGAGGAAGCCTTGTATTGAAAAGGAAAATCTCAGGTTCAGTTATGTTTGATTAAATTCTGGATATACAAATTGCTAGCATGATATTGTATAGCCAAATTTTGTCAACTAATATGTCTGAATTGCTAAGCTTGAATAAGTGCCTAAATGATTAGTTTGGAAATCTAGTGTAACATCATAGCTAGTAAGTTTTTGGGCCAAACACTGAATTTATTTTGAGAGATATCACTGTGATAGCACTCTAGAACTTGCTTTGTTTCTCTGAAATACATGCATAAATTGAAATGATGAAGGCAGATTTTCTTTTGTAGCCACGGCCAAATAAATCACCTATGTGAATTTTTCCAATCTTAACCCTTTGGGCCTGAACCTTTTTGTTCATAAACC
The DNA here is from genome assembly GCA_032173675.1 of Gastrolobium villosum. Lineage (NCBI taxonomy): Eukaryota > Viridiplantae > Streptophyta > Magnoliopsida > Fabales > Fabaceae > Gastrolobium > Gastrolobium villosum. The sequence goes on from JAVKPL010005645.1 coordinate 570, forward strand.
CCTGTTGAGTAGACATATTCTTACCTTACAAAGAGGTTGAATCCCTGATGTGTAGGAAAGAAATGAAGGTGAGCTCCACAGAGGTCAAGATAAAGAAGGTGACTGAATTAAAAAGGAAAAGAAAAAGGTGAATAAAAGGAAATATGGCAGAAGGAATTCCCGAAATTCTGTGGGAACATTAGTGGAGCGAAACAAATGAGTTGAATGTGTTAAATGAAAAAAAAAAAAATAAAATAAAAAATAAAAAATATATATATATATATATCAAATTTTCAATCTCATTGTTACTTGAGCTACTATCCAGAAAAATTCCACTCTTTAGCCTGGCCAAGTTATAACCTGTGATGTCCTTTTGATCAATTCTGCATGTATTAATGTTCCTCATCTTTAGGTACTTGAGAATATGAGCAAGTTTTATGATAATGTTGTTACAGTGATAGCTGGAGTAATTGTCATTCCCCCAAACACTTGAGTATTGAGCGTTATTTGATTATCTGGGTGAGGGATGTGCAAATTAGATTCTAAATCTTTTCATAAAAGGCATTATTAAAAAATTTTCTTCACAGTGATTCAAGCATACTTAGTAAGATGATCTGTTGGCTGTACAGTGTTATGTTGGATTAATCTGTTTCCTGGATTTAGTCTTATACATTGCTAGGGACAGCAAAGTTCAAATCTGGGAATTATTTGATATGCGGTCAGCATATAGGAAATTACAAGGCAAAAGAGGAAGGAAATGACTCAATCAATGCAAGAAAAGCAGAGAAAAAGAATAAAAATATCCAAAGCCTGAATATCAAAGAAGATGAGCAAAAGGAGGCAAAAACAGGTCAAAAAGACCTAAGTTCCCACGCTCACAGCGCGGGAGTGGCGCTGAGAGCGCGAGAAGGCAAAAATGGACAGAAGGTCCCGCGCTCACAGCGCGGGGTTGGCGCTGAGAGCGCGGGAAGGAAAAAAATGGCAGTAACTCCCACGCTCAGAGCGCGGGAGTGGCGCTCTGAGCGCGGGAGGCGCGAAAGTTAGAAGATTCAAAATTTGCCACTTAGGTCAGAATCCCTCTTATAAAAAGAGGCTCAAACTTTGAAGGAAGGATCTCAAAAAAATCACATTCAAAACCTAGAAGAGACCGTCATTGGAGAGGGAGAAGGCTGTTCGTCGTTCGTTCTTCATTGATTCTTGTAATTTACTTTCTTGTTGAATTTTATTTGAGATCAGCCATGAATATGGTTGGCTAGATCTTAGTATTGTGGTAAGGGTCACAACCCTGAATGTGAACCTCTTGTAGTTTGGATCTGATTTATACATGTTTATCCTTTTGCATCTATTTCCCTTCGCTCTTCATCTCATTGATCTTTTAGATCTGATCATTCTAACAGATCACCAGGGTTAGGATTCACAATAGGGATATTGGGATCCTAATACCCGAACAGGAGGAAAATAGCTGTTCATGTACGCACTAGGGATAGGCTACATGAACTGCAAACGCGAAAGATTCACCGAATTGTATGATTAACCTGAAAAGGAATCACTAAGGGATTAGGGTTCTAATAGGGTTAATAAGGTTAAGATCACTAAGGGATTAGGGCTTAACCAATTAAATAAAAGATGGTGAATCGTTTGATCAAAAGAGTAATTCATTTGTAAATTTATATTCAGATTACAAGGTGGGGATCAGGCAGGTGTTCGTACTCTTACTGCAATCTTTTCACAATTGTTTTTCACAATCTCTTTATTCATCTCTCTCTTCACAAAACTCTAAAAATACGCAATTTACTTTTTAATTTACTTTTTGTTTTTGAACCAACAATTATTGCTACCCTCTTTTTCCATTCAACTTAAGGGGACTGGTTATTATAGTACTTGGTCTACAATCCCTGTGGAGACGATACTTACTTATCACTTTTATTACTTGGAACGATCGGTATACTTGCCGAGATTGCAACACTTACCATCTTGATCTTATGATGTTTGGTATAAACCATCAAGTCCCAGTGATGTATTGTTGGTCTTCCCAAGATTATGTTGTATTCTGACGGAAAATCAGCTACTATGAACCTCACCCGTTCTGATTTGAATGCTTGTTTTGTTCCTAGTGTTAACCTCGGGTCTATATAACCTTTCGGAGTGGTGTGTTGTCCGTTAAAGGCTATCAGTATTATTTTACAAGGGCTGAGATCTTCCTCATCAAGATTCATTTTTTTGAATGCGTCCCACAATATAATGTCAGCACAACCTCCTGCATCTACGAAGATTTTTTTAACCCGGCAATTGACTAGGGTTCCAGCAATAACTAAACCATCTACATGTCCCGGCATTACTCCTTGCATGTCCTCCTATGTAAAGTATAACAAAGGGGGATCTGGTGTATTTTGAGTCTCCTTAAAAGCGGGGCGATCTCGAACGGAGAGGACTTCCCTCAAGTATTTTCGTCTGGCATTCATTGTGTCGCCGCCTCCACCAAGAGCCTCACTGATTACATTACATTCAAAGGCTACTTCCGAGAATTCCTCATGATTAGATCCATTTGCCGGGATTTTGCTCTCCTGGCCCTTGTTTTCTGGAGCTGGGCTTCTGTTTCTTTTTCTGTTGTCAAACTTTCTCTTGTTATTTTTGGATCCCTGTGTCTGGATCACATATTGTCGCAATCTGCCATCTATGAAGCACCGACACTTCAAAACCCCTTACGTGTCGTGTCCGACACTTCCTGACACTCTCGGACACTCCGACACTCCCCGACACTCCAACACGCGTTATAGAATTCAAAAAAAGGTTTAAAGGTTGCATTGTGTTGAGTTTTTAATTCCAACTATTAGATTGGTTGGATTACGATTACTATTTTATTGAGTTTAATATAAATATTTGTGATATCTTATGTTTCTTTATAAAATTTATGAATATTATAAGTTTAGATTCATTTTTTTGTTAAATTATTGAATATTAAATATAATATACACTACATAAATTTAAAATGTTATTTAATATCAAAACGTGTCCTAACGTGTCGAAATCTGACATTTTTTAGAATTAACGTGTCGGAGTGTCGTGTCGTATCGTGTCACGTGTCGTGTGTCGGTATCGGTGCTACATAGTCTGCCATCTCATGCGAATTTTTCTACAGCATCTCGGAGATCCCAGCATTGATATGTTGTGTGACCCGGCCCATCATGAAATATGCAGTATTTGGATTTGTCCAATCCTCCTCTGTTAAATATGGGTAGGGGTCTATCCATCTTCCTCATCTCCGTCATGGCTACTTCCTTCCAAATTTGAGAGCGCGGAGCATTCAGTGGTTTGTATTTGTCATACCTTCCAACACGATCTCGGGAACCGGGTATTCGGGGTCTGTTTTCTTTCTTCTTGAAGTTGGCCCGATCTCTTGATTTCGGCACCGGACTCTTCCCTTTTGGGCTTATTCCCTTTCCTTCTTCTGGTTGAGCGTTCGCTATCTCCATTTGCTCGAGTTCCAAGTATTTTTTTGATCAGGTTCTGAATTCTTCCAGTGTTTTCACTGGATCTTTGTAGACCGATTTGGCCAATCTTGAAGCTCCGTCCAAGCCGGCTACAATAAGGTGAACATGGACATTTTCTGGTAGGTTTGGCACCTGCAAGGCAGCATCTTTGATACGATTGAGGTATTTCTGGAGTGTTTCCCCTGGATTTTGGCATATTTTTCCGAGTGCGAATTCGGATTTCGGGTGCTTTTTGCTTGTGGCAAAATTAAGGAGGAAGCGCTGCTCGAACTCTTCGAAGGAGCTGATTGAATTGGCAGGGGGGTTGAGAACCATGCCTGTGCTACCCCAGTTAAGGTGATGGCAAATATCCGGGATATAAGAGGCTCATCTATCCCTCGGATATACATATCCATGTCAAAAGCATCTATGTGAACCTGTGGGTATTGGCTTCCATCATATTTTGGAAATCGTGCTAAATCAAAATCTTCCGGGAAAGGAGCGTTCGGTATCTCACTTGTGAAGGGGATGTTATTGTATTGCCCCCGACTATATCTTCTTTTATATGAACCAGGTTCAGCATGCCTTCCTTTATCAGGGTGTAATTCTTCCTCGTTCCTCTGAATATCAGCTCCCGTCTGGACGATCTGATTTGTGGTCGGTGGAATTGTGTTTTGCCCTTCTATGGTTGTGTTATTTCCAACATGTGTTGGGTTAGGTCCCGCTCTTTGGGTCCGGTTCTGTTGAGATGGATTGTGATTTCTTTCTTGGCTATTGCCATTGTGGCCTCGTCCTTCATCTCGCCGGGGTTCAATTGTTCCCCTCAATCGATGTTCTAGATCACGGATTCCTCTCGGATTTTCATCACGCATTGTTTGGAGATCGTGCTGGCGTTGAAGATTGCTATGATTTTCCATCTCCGTCATTCGTTGTAGAACAGCGGCGAGCGCGTTCTGGGTCACCCGGGATTTGGGATCTATTGATTGAGCGATATTCCCTGCTAATTTCCTAGGAGGCAAGGAAGGGTTGTTCCTTATTGGAGCCATAGTGTCTGATTCATTCCGCTCCTGCCTCATAGGGGTAGAAGCGGTATCTGAGACGTCTTCACTGAGATGGACGTGATCGTGGTCCATGCCGTCGTTTCGCCGGTTTTGGGGTTGATTTACTGCCTGCAAAATCGGATCTAACGGTGGATTTTGCTAGCTGTTGCTTCTCGTTTGGACCACCATCTTTGACCACGTGGTCGTGGGTTCGATTCCCACAGACGACGCCAATATTCTGTCCTAGAGACAGGAATGTTCAGCCCAATTAGGCTGACGGATTAATCTGGATTGTAATGCTCTGCTCAGGAATATCTATTGTATAGACTATGAAGCACCGACACTTTAAAAACCCTGACGTATCGTGTCCGACACTCTCGGACACTCCGACACTTCCCGACACTTCAACACGCGTTATAAAAATTCAAAAAAGGTTCAAAGGTTGCGGTGTGTTGAGTTTTTAGTTCCAGTTATTAGATTCATTGGATTGCGATTACCATTTTATTGAGTTTAATATAAATATTTGGGATGTTTTATGTTTCTTTGCAAAATTTATGAATATTATAAGTTTAGATTCATTTTTTTTAAATTATTGAATATTAAATATAATATACACTACATAAATTAAAAATATTATTCAATATCAAAACGTGTCCTAACGTGTCGAAATCTAACATTTGTTAGAATTAACGTGTCGGAGTGTCGTGTCGTATCGTGTCACGTGTCCCGTGTCGGTGTCGGTGCTACATAGTGTATAGATACCCTTGAATCTAGCTTGATCACTGAATATCAAGTAAATTGTGTGATTGTGGTCATGATATAGTGATGATCGTGAGTCAAAAATTGAGTGTGTCTTTACCGTCGAATCCCCCCTTATTTATAGGGGCTGTTGTACGAGGTTTGTACGTGGATCTGAGCTGTCAGGACACAGCGGTCATTACATCTGGTCGGCCGTTGCCGAGTGGTAACGTATTATGCGTTATATGTCTTTAATGCGATCCGTTTCATTACCTTCGGATTTCCTGCAGCCGAGTTGCATGTTGCCGGGTTGTCTGAATGGGCCGATCATATGGGCCTTTCGTACAGGTCCATAACACTCATACTCTCAACACTGTTCCACTAGAATGGTATGTTGTTGCGGGCCAGCCCAGCAACATAGAGCGCAACATCATACAAAGACATGCACTTATAACAAAGAGGCTCCAGAAGAAGTCAACTTACCTATATCAGTCAACTTGAGGCCCAGTACACTACTTTTATTTTAATAAATCTAGTAAGAAAAGAAATAAATAACATTTATATATAACTTTTTTTTTTTGGTGAAAGACATTTATATATAACTTTTAGTGGTGAAGAATTGTATAACATGTATGATTAAATACATTATCAAACGTTTTTAATTTTTTTCATGAAAATGAAAATATTTAATTATGAATTTTGTAATCTCGATTTAAATGACACTCTTTAAATAAATTTAAAAATTAAATAAGTCAATTTCAATGTAAGTTCACTCAACTACTGAGTAATAAAAAAAATACATAATATATGTCAATATATATAAGTTAATGGCCCTTTACATATGTTGTTCTTTTTTCCACAGTGAGGAGGATGCAGATTCTTAAATGCTGCTGTAATTTGAATCACAAGCAATTTACTATTCTTTTTAACAAGATACTTGCTTATAAGAAGAAAGGCCCAGAATGAGACTCTAATGACTATTGTCTCCCATTTCGGCTCTTGGTGAACGGAACTCCAAATTGAGCACATGACATGAACAATATCAGTTATCTTAGTTAAGTTTTGTATGCAAAGCAAACCTTTAAGCTGTTGCAATGCAATAGTAACGGCAACTCCCCAAAAATCCCATAAATATGGCAGCATGAGATAGGAGGTCAGATTTATATCAGTAAAGATAATTGGGGAATCAAGGGAGGGGATAGAGTTGGCGGTTGACTCTTCCTAATTATTATTTTTTATAATTATATATAAAAAAAGATATTTTTGTAATATTAATAGACTATTACACTTAATAATTATCCCCTTCCTCAATTTAAAAAAAAAATTATCAAGAAAGCCTTATCCCTCACTCAACCACGAAGATCTCAACTTTCAAAGAAAAATTACCAAACACGGGAATCAATTGACATGAGATTGTTTCAATTTAATCAGATATCTAGAATTCAAGCCCTAGGCATGCAATGTTAAAAACTTTATAGGGAAATTTTTGCTTCTTTTGTGGTTCTACCAAGCTTGAATCAAGATTAGTCGAAGCTTATTGGTGATCGAATAACGAATAGTTTATGCCTAAAAAAAAACTATAAAAGGAAAAGATAAAAAAATCAACTACAACTGTTAAAAAACCACTTCAACCCAAAATCTTAAGGCGTTGGGTGTGGGACTTTTTAATGATTTATATTATATTATCTAACACACCCCTTCACGCAAGAGCTCTTTGGGCTTGAAGCGTGGATATGACACAAGCCCATTATTGGTCTGCCTTGTGCTGCACAAGCTCATCTTTTGGTCTGTCTTGTGCTTTTTCTTAATTCCATCTGAAAGTGGGGGGCGGCGAGGATCGAACTCGTGACCTTTGTTGAGATATATTTTCCCACATTGGTTGTATGAACAACTAATGCGGAGTTTATAAGGACTTGAGCACTTCCACCCCTTGAGCTAGCTTTTGGGTGGTGTATCCCAAGGTTCTTTACAAGAACAATATCTACCTCATTCTACCAATGTTTCTCAACCCAAAATGTTAGTTGCAACTTTTGATACCACATGTAAGTGTATGTGTAACCACTCAGTGATTTCATATGATTTACTTGTGACTCAACAAAATTTCATTTGATTTTTGATATCTTGTTCGACTTCTTCTCATGTTTACAACTTTGTGTGCATGTTCCTTTATTCCTAATTAATTAAAGATTAAAAAAATGAATTTGGCATAACAACAACAACAAGAATAGACCGGCTCTAGATGATAAATGTTGCTATTTTGGATACATTATTTATAATTATAGTTGTTTTTAGTTCGTTTTGTTTACATATAATTTTTTAATTTTTTAGGATTGTTATTGTTTACATTTATTGATATACATTTTTATTTTAATTAGGTCATCTAGTATTGTTTATTTAGTAATATTTTATTTTTCAGTTGAGTGTATGCTATTTACTGGAAAAAATTGTTAGGTATGGCTCATACTTCGCATTCAGATGACTACTCTTGTTGGCAGGGCGCAGAGAAAGCCAATAGTGTCTCTAGCTTATTGTATTTTTCTTTTTCTTAGCAGCTTGAGCTCATGAATAGCTGTTGTTAAGATTTGTAATCCTATTTATATTCTCCTTGTAAACTGAGTAACTTGTAACGAGTATCGGTAAGAAGAATATAATACATATTGTTGGATGTAGCCCACTTTGGGTGAACCGGGATAAATCGTTGTCTCACCTTTCTTCCCTTTATCTTTTTGATTCGCGATCGTGTGTGTGTGATTGTGTCGATTCCAATAGAAATTAAACAATTACCATTTTTTTTTAATTGTTCATTTGCAACAAAAGATTTTCAATTTCTGCCGCAAATTTGGGAGCCGTCTTGCGACGGATATTGTTCAGACCGTCGCAAAACTTTGTGACGACATTATGTTACTGATTTCATCACAATTTCTGCAGCGATTTAGGGTTTTTAATTCTATTGAAAAATGTGTGACGAACTAAAATCATATTTCCGACTCAAACTTGTGATGATGTTTTGTCCACTTATGTTAGTTCGCAAATCTATGATGGAATGTTGCAACGGAAATCTCCGTCGAATGACAATGTCAACAAGTTTGCTTATTGCATCGGAAATACAAGATTTCGTGTTAGAAAATTTTCAATGCAATTTGCGACGGATTTATGATCGTCCAACTACCGTCACAAATATTATTTGCGATGGATGTTGTTCCCTTGTAAATTCTACCACAAATCGTATTTGTGACGGAATTTATCTAGTTTGCGATGAAAATTATACGTCGCAAATAACTTGTTCTTTTTTTTGCAATGACATCAAATTCAAAAACACTCAAAACAAGTGATATACTTTAATACAAATAGAGTAAAAGCTGGAAAGTATTCTATTAATATTGTATGCTAAGGTTGCGCATGACAATCATTCTATTCCCGGACACTATTTCTGAAAAGAAATGATTCTTTTCTATTTCTGTGTCTCGGAACAATTCTGAGAATCAGAATTGCGTTTGTTAATATATTTTATTTTTGTTCCGAGAATCGGAATTACGTTTGATAACACAATTTTTTTTCTGTTTTTTTCTGTCTTCGTCTTCTTCTTTATTTTTTATTTTTTCTCGTTTTCCAAGTAAAATATAGATTTCGCAAATGGCCGATAAAAGCAAGATGCTTCCAATTTCTACCTAATTGGGTCGCATCTTTCTATTCATTCGTAAGCCTAAGAAGCTATTATATATCTATATATTGCTTAAGATTGATGTGCCTACCCTATTACGTTAATAATCATAGCGTTGCCAAAGTTTAAAAATGTTCACGATAACTGATCAGGTAGTCATGGAGTAATTATATATTTTGATCAATTTCAAGATTATAGCAGTACACACACAACTATGTTTCAGACGTGTAATCCTTCAAGAGCCCTAACCCTAATTTAAAAGATTCCAAAATTTGCAATTTCTGTGTGAAGGGAGGGATTTGTCGTCTGATGATATGGTTGAAAATAGTGATGGTTCGGTGTTGGTGTGTGAGTGGATACGGAGTCGTGAAAGTGAGATAAAATTGATTCTTTTTTTTTTTTTGTGACCGGGAATAGAGAAGCATAAATTTTTTGATTCTTTTTTCTGTTCCCCAGCACACAAAAAAAAAACCGGTTCATCCCGGGAACAAAAAAATAAACCGGTTTTATCAAATGCAATTCTCATCTATTTTTGTTCCGGAGAACAAAAATTAAAAAAAAACTCATTCCGGGAAGGTTGTCATGCACACCCTAAGTCATTTGAAATGGAATGAATTTTCATCAAACCCTTAAAAGAGTAAAACAATATTATTAAATTATTATTTTTTCAATGTCTGTTATATATATTTTTTTATAACAAATGTCTGTTATATTTCATTATAAGTAATTTATTTATAATATTAAAATATTTTTACCCGCTTCAGAAAAAGTTCTGAATCTGCTAATTGATCCAAAAAAAACTTCTTCTCTCTCAATTTTTTTTTTTAATTTTATGACGGGGATTGTCGTTGTGGCCTATGTAGCACCGACACCGACACGGGACACGTGACACGATACGACACGACACTCCGACACGTTAGGACACATTTTGATATTAAATAATATTTTTAATTTTTGTAGTGTATATTATATTTAATATTCATTAATTTAACAAAAAAATGAATCTAAACTTATAATATTCATAATTTTTGCAAAAAAACATAAGATATCCCAAATATTTATATTAAACTCTGTAAAATGGTAATCGCAATACAACGAATCTAATAACTGGAACTAAAAACTCAACGCAACTCAACCTTTGAACCTTATTTTGAATTTTTATAACGTGTGTTGAAGTGTCGGGGAGTGTCGGAGTGTCCGAGAGTGTCGGGAAGTGTCGGACACGACACGTCAGGATTTTTGAAGTGTCGGTGCTTTATAGGTTGTGGCCAATGGCCATGTGCAATTTTTTTAATTTGTGAGTTGCTCTCATTACTATTTATGTATTTATTTCTTCACTTCTCTCTCTCTCACCGTTAGCATTTTTTTTTTTTTCCCACTAGTCTTATTCCGATACATTCTCACGAAAATATTGACTTATAGTCGGGGGTGGACCTAAGGGGGGCTATGGGGCCGCGGCTCCCCCCCAAAATTTAAAGAAATATATATAGTTTGAGAGTGTAACTTACACTGGTGTAAAATAATCCTGACTATATATATATGAGTTTATCATCTATCATTTAACATGATCACAAAAAGTTTCCTACACACACAATATTTTGTGAGGTCCGCAGCAAAAAAAAAAAACTCCAACACGCAAAACAAATCTCTATAATATTACACAATCACTTTTCCTACAACATAACTATTATAAAACCCTATATATATATAATAAAATTTTAGTAATATTATTAAATTATTTTTTAAAAAAATTTATAATATAAAATTCCTCTCTATATCACATAACACTCAATTTTTTTTATTTCTATTCCTATTCCACTATTGATGTGAAAAAATCGTAAAAAAATTTATATATTGTTTTTTAAATAAAAAATTATGAATTTATAAATGTTTTAAAAATAATTACATATTTATTGCACAATATCAGGCCCAATTTGGACGTCGCCAATCACGCCTAAATTGGGCGTCACTCAAGAGACAATCACGCCTAATTTAGGTATCACTTATCAAGTGTTGACACGTGTCACATTTAAAAAAAAAATTTACAATTTAATCGTAAAACTTCTGAAGGTCATAACTTTTGACCCGGGTATCCAAATCAAGTAATTGTTTTTTTGATTTCATATAACTTTTCAAGATCTACGCAATGACATCTCATTTGACATATTTTATTTCTCACAAACACAATTTAAATTTGCAAGAATGATATTATAAGAGCTGTTAAACTCAGAAGCCTCTCAGTTCTGGGTTTGTGATTTAATATAAAAAAATAAATAAAGATTTGATTTGTGATTTAAACTCAAAGATTAATTTGAAAAATCAGTATTAAGAAAGGAAATGATTAAATAAATATTCTAAATCTCAAAGGAAGAATGATTTTATTTTTGAAATTAATGATTAATCCTATAAGCTTCTTGGTTATTATTCGTGGTCTGAAATTAATAATGGCTTATGAATATTTTTCAAAAATAAAATCCCTCTTCCTTAGACATTTAGAATATTTATTTAATTATTTCCTTTATTAATACAATTTTTTCAAATTAATTTTTGAGTTTAAATCACAAATCAAATCTTTATTTTGTTTACCTTTTAAATAATTCTTTTTTAATTTAAATCACAAACCAAATCTTTATTTATTTGTTTATATTAAATCAAAAACCCAGAACTCATAGGCTTCTGGGTTTAACCGCTCTTAAATTTAAATTATGTTTGTGAGAAATCTTCAAGAGTGCTACTATAAATCTCCCTTATAACCCCTCAACTTTAACAACCCCTCAAGAGACCCCATCTGCATCCATGGACTCGAACGCACCCATCGACCCTCAAGAAATGGAAAGTCCATCATTTACCCTCTTATTGATATAGTGATTAGACTTGTACTCACTCTTCCAGTTTCTACAACAACTACTGAAAGATCTTTCTCAGCTATGAAGATAATCAAGACCAGGCTTCGAAATAGAATGGAAGACCAATTTCTTAATGATTCTTTGATTACATACATTGAAAAAGAAATTGTTTTGAGTTTTAGCACGGATTCAATTATAGATGAGTTTAACAATATGAAAACACGTAGAGTAAGAGTCAATTGAAGTGATCTTAATTTCTGTAATATATTTCTTTCAAAAATTTTGCATATTGGGTCTATATTGTATTTGAAATACTTTTATTTATAAAGAGGTATTTTTATTTTTCACCCTCCCCTCGATAAAATTCATGGGTCCGCCACTTATTATAGTCCAATATAACAAAAGCTAATTTATTCATTAAGTTGCGGAGAAATGATTATCTTTCTATAAACTTTTGAAATATCCATAACATGCAAAGCCTTTTAGAGTTAGTGACTGAAACGAAAACTTTGACTGCTGTATATCTCAATGCATTTGGTGAAATTCATTGCTGAAAAAAGTTGATGAAATTTGGTAAAGAAGATTGGATCATAAAGGAGAGAAGGCTAAAGAGTAAAAGTTCTCGAAGAAGGCCTAGAAAAAAGCTTGCATATAATGTTAATATATCACGTATAGGTCAAGGACCAAATAGAATGCAGACACATCCTTAACCATCATTGCCGTCAGGTACCAAAAAAGCTTCACATTAACTGAGGGTACTATTAGCTAGTTTAGCCCCATATCACAAGACATGAATATTCTTCATAACACTGAAGCAAAGCACAAATCCACATACCAAGTTATAAGAAAAGATTCAAAAAGAGCTCATACTCTAGACAATGAAAGTAAACTTATGCTTTGCTCCAGAATCAAAGTAAACCCAAACAGAAGGGAGAATAATTAAAAGTTGTAATTGCTTCCATGCCACAGTTCTTAAAGTTTACATGCAACTCACACCTACTTAAACTTCAGATGATGGTTCAATTTCTGTCATCCTTCTAGCTTCAACATTTCTAGCATTTGGGGTGTAAGCAAATTGCAATAGCCACCTTCCCCTTCATAATTGCTCTGTGATCCTCTGCCATGGCCACCTTCATTTTAAGGTCTAATAAAGCAATCCATGCCTTGGGTTGGTTCTGTCTCCTGATGTTTGTGCATAAAGGTGCTGCCTATGAATTCATAGTTGGGGGCCAAAAGGGTTGGAGTGTTCCAGGTGATCCCAATTTTAATCCTTTCAATCAATGGGCAGAAAAGAGCCGTTTCCAAATGGGAGACTCCCTAGGTGAGTTCTTATTCATAATTTGGAATGTTTTCAATTTAAATTGAATGACATATTTTTCTACCTACTATTGGAAAAAAAAAAAAATCGGGTTACAAAATAAATTTTTTATTTATTTATCATTTCTTTGTAATACAATTTAAAATTATTTATTAATTCCATACTCTAAAAAATTACTTTTTTTTACCAAATTTTTTTTAATAACGTTTTGATTGTAAATTATTTTAAATATAAAATAAGCTAATAAGGACACACATTAATTTTCTTCTGATTCAATAAAGTTTTATATTTTATATAATAAAGACGTGGGGATATTTTTAATTTAAATCTTTTGACGTTGGCGAAAGAAACAAATCCTCCACAAAGTTTTATCACCAAACTTTGTTTTTATCTGATAATGTTACGTTTGAAATTAAGACCAGCTTGTCACGAAGGCCACGACATTGCCAAACAATGTAGGTTGCTTTGTCGATCGAAGCAAGTGAGTAAAAACAAAATTTAACATAGTGATATATCAACATAAGTTTTTTTTTTTTTTTTAATTTCTTCACCGATTCATCAATTAATTCAGTCGAATGGGATAGGATTATACAGGCACTAAAACTTTTCCTATCAAATTTTTAACGCATCTACATACTCAAAATCGAATTTAAAATCACTGATTAGGTTAAAAAAATTTAAAGATTAAAAGATTAAATGAGATAACAATTGTCAATAACATTAGTTAAACGAAGAAAATTCCAACAAACGTATTTAGAAAATAATTTTTATATTAAAAATGTGATACTTAAAAGATATAATTCTTCAAAATCATTTAGAACATCAATTGAGTCTTTAAAATATTATTACATCAATTTTTTTGGTCTTTTTATTACATCAATTTAATTATTAATAAATAATAATTTTTAAGCACAAAAAATTCGTAGTTTAATGAGAAGATTAATGCTATATAAATATGATGATTAAAAAAAAACATTGGAAGATGATGTTAATGTTATTAGTTTTGAGGAAACAGATTGAAGTTCCAAAAATTAATCTTTTAATGATCAAAATTAAAATATTGAAAAAAATTGACTATAAGAACTTTATATTTCAGAATTAAACAAATTATTATAACTCATCTTGGTTAATAAACTAATTCTGGTGAAAATTTTAAAATGATGATAAGTACTAACATTTCTATCTGACTCAGTCTCTAAAGTTAAAGGGAAATATGTCTCTCCAGTTGTAGGAAAGACAATATTTTTCCTGCAGATACATCAAAATGTGTGTCTTCTTTTTTTTTATTGTGGTGGAACTCACAATGTCTTTGAATCTGCAACATAAGAGAAGATGTCTTTTACTATATAAGGAAAGGGGTTTGAGCAAATCAGAAGCCCTACGCTATACAAAACTTTTACCTATCCATCAAAAATTTTTGCCGAGCTCAACTTTTTTCATTATTCTAATAGTGTGGTGCAGAATCGAGTCCACAATTCCAGCTACCTGAAATCACAGGAAAATATTTTCCCATAAGAAAATATAAACCGAAAGTTAAATGGATAAGAATTATCTCCATCATAACTGTTATTAAATTATAAAAGTGGGCTTCAAGTCATTAATGGAGAGATAAGAGGCAAGGTTGTTATTCTAATTAGAATTAATATTTAAAAAAAAAACTAAAGTTTCACTTAAGTTAGGATTATCAAGACACTTACATTGACAAACATTTTTTTTACGAGTAAGATATAATATAGTTTGTAAACAAGAAATTTATAAATATAATCTTCCCTAAATTTATATACATGTAAGATTACTTGCCTTTAGTATCTCGGCTTGGAGTTTTAATTACACAAGTTTAAAAGAAGGGTTTTATAATTCTAATGTAACATGAGAGTTAGAATTTTCCTACACAACCTTCGATTTTTGTGCTAATATGATGTCTCACATATGATTTTTTGAAGAAATAAATGGTTTTATTGCCTCCACTCCATATTAATTTCTTTCAGTAAGCTGTTAGATTTCAATTTCAGATAAAGATTAAAATGAGAATTATAAAACCCTTATATATAAAGAACAAAAAAAAAAACCCAAGTAATAGCTAGGAACAAATCCCAAGTCTGTTAGTCGTTCTTTTAATGCAATTATTTGTAGCTCTCAACCAACGTTTTCTAGTCAAACTGGTGAGGCTGCTAAATTTGTATATTCATATCGCGATGAAGCTATGGGTTTGATAAGGAAAAGTAGTTTCATCAATGATTGTCTGGAAAAAAAGTCGTGTTTCCCTGCTTGTCGTTTGTTTCTCGAAGACCTCATGTGGGAGTTTAAAGGAGATCCAAAGCCCTATCTTATCCTAAAGTCAACCTACATGTAGAAGATAAACTAGTGATAATGGACAATGGCGTCATGTTGGCAAGGCCGGCGGGCACTGTTCTTGGAATATCATATAATGGAGTAGATAATGTGCTTGAAGTTTGGAGAGAATAATGGCTTTCGTTTGAAGTTTTGTGATTTCCTTGGACTTTTGGCGGCTTAGCTTTAATTGTATTCTTCCATGATTCAAAGGAATCGTGGTTTATTCTTACATTTAAGTGTTATGACTTTTATGGAAGGACTTAATTATGCATATGTTCATGAGAATTAGACTATTATATTATTTCATATAGATAGAAATACAACATGCCATGAAAGAAAATATGATGAATCATATTATGATTATATTGGGCAATTACCGTTTATATTCAATGGGTTGTGCTTGTGATTGCAAAAAGACCTTGGCTAAGAAGCATGTTTCCAGAGCGCTAGCTCTTGGGAATTTCCAAAGATAAAGTTATGTATTCTCTATAGAGACAGAGTTATGGAGTAATTTAAGAAGTTTGAGACACTTTCACCAAGGAAAAAAAAAAAAAAAAAAGGAGAAGAAGAAGAAGTTTGAGACACCCTTCAACGATGGTGATTGTTATTTCATTGATTGTGATAAACATGATATATATATATATATATATATATATATATATATATATATATATATATATATCATGTTTATCACAATCAATGAAATAACAATTACACCTACTTTTAAGTTAAATATTCATATCTTGTCCGTTGATTATATTTATATCTAAGGGCTCTAATTTTTTAGTAATGTGAGCCATTAGGAAAAACACAATGGTCAAGAGAAAATCCAAAACTTTAGAAATTCAGTCACAGAGCAGCATGGTGCATATATATATATATATATATATATATATATATATATATATATATATATATATGTGAAAAGGGAAATGAAGTAAAATAGAGCAGAAATGGAAAGCAGGAAAGTAGACGGACTACTATATAAATTAAATGACAAAAAATTAAAATGCAGAAATTAAAGGCATAAAATAAATTTAGGTGAACGCTGGGGTAATTCCACTAGCGTGAGGGGATGAGAAGAGAAAACTTGATTTTACATGAGCAGTTATAGAAACATACTTTATTCAAACCTCAGAAGTACCTCTCTCTACTATCTCTCTAAAACTTGGTAAATTGGAACCCATTGGATCCCATTGGTATCAGAGCCTGATGGGGAAGTAGGAATGTATGGATAGATCTAAATTATCTGTTATTTATCTGAGCCTTATGTTAACATTTTAATATGTGTTAGAAGCATATATGATTGTAGGATGAGAAATGAAAGTCTTGAAAACTTGTTCAGCTGTTGCAGTAAGACCCATGTGAAGGGCAGTAAGTCAAATTTGCCGATGTTGAACAAGGGATCAAGAAGATCTCTGACAATCTGTTGCTTATTTACGTTATAGTCTTAATATAATGCTCAGTTGATAAAAGTTAATTTACATCTATCTTTGTATTCATATGGAACCAAATGATGGTGATGATATCTGGGAAATACATCTGTTTTACTCTCATGTTTAAATCTTTCTCTTCCAAGTTCTCCTTCAAATCATCTCAGCCATCCTCTTCCTCCATTCAGAAGGATCAAACTAGGAATCCTTCGAAAAATATCTTTAAGGAAGAAATCTCCTTTGAAGATATCAATCAAGAATTGGATAACTGGGAAATTCCCAGAATTCCAACAAATGAATTATACAAACCCGATGGAAACTTCTTTCGGAAATCTGACTATATCATCAGAACAGGAAAAGAATATCCCTTTGAATGATGAATTCGAAGAATTTAAACTTCTTTCTAACTCATCTATCCAATCTCATAAACAAAGTTATAATTATCTGCACATTGGATGTGTCCAAGTTGCTATCAAACCTCTTGGAATTGAAGGTCTTAATGCCTCTGTTCTCTTATGCCTTCGTGATACAAGACATAACAAATTCACAGATTCTATACTTGGAACTGTTGAAACAAGCCTAAGCAATGGACCAATCTTTTTCAATTGCTATCCTGATCGTATGGTTAGTCTCCTGGATAGAAATATCTTGGATGTCTTAACCTTGAACGTTGAAACAAGTGGTTTAGACATGAAAAATGGATCAATTCCAGCAGCTTTACTCTATAGGATTCAGTATAAGGTATTGAATTCTTCCATATCTAGAGTTCTTAAACCTAAGAAGACTGGAGAAACTACTTTGTTTCTCACTGACATGTCTAAAGCTAATGTGACTGTGCCTAAAACTATCTGTTGGAGTGATGTTATACTTCCAGAAAAATGGAGGCTCGAGAAGGCAACACCTGCTCAACCTAGAGCCACTCCAAACTTCAGAGAAATCAAACAGTTCCCAAGTGGTGCTGTTGAAATCTCCTTTGACAGAAGAAACTCTTTCAGCTCTGCGAGTTCTTCCAGATCTGTTCAAACTCAAGATTTTCGTTCTGAAGATTTTCAATCTGCTCTTTCAAGGAGATCTTTCTCTACAGTCTCTGAACCTAGTAGGTTCAATCTCCATCTTCAAGGATTAGACACCTCTTCTTCTATTCCTAAACCTTCATATACCCAAAAGGATAAAAATAATGTTCAAACTTTTATCCAATCCCCAAAATCTATTCACTCTCCAAAATCTATTCATTCCCCAAAATCTATTCAATCTCCAACCTA
Organism: Gastrolobium villosum; assembly: GCA_032173675.1. Taxonomy (NCBI): domain Eukaryota; kingdom Viridiplantae; phylum Streptophyta; class Magnoliopsida; order Fabales; family Fabaceae; genus Gastrolobium; species Gastrolobium villosum. The sequence continues at coordinate 18,651 of JAVKPL010005645.1, forward strand.
TTCCTCTATGCATGAACCTTATGATGTTATCTGAGTTCATTATTGATAAAGAAACCCTTAGGAAAGACTTTAATTCTGAGGAAAGGTCTCCTCAAAAAGAATGGTTCTTCCAAAATTATAAGGGAATTAAAAGGCAACTAATTCAAGAAGAATTTTATAACTTTCTTAATAAAGTAAAGTTAAATATTCCTTTCTTTGATTGGTTTCAAGCTTATTCTGTCCAACAGGACATTGATTATCCATTCAAAACTCCTCAATCTGCTAATGTCATCACAGTTTGGCATCTGAAAGAAGGAGAAGTTGTTAAGTCTGAATTTCCTCCAGCAACCTCTTTCTATCTCCCAAAACTTGTTGATAATAAAAGTAAATCTATTCTTGCTTCACCTTTTAAATTAAAGGATGAAGATGAACAAATGTCTTCTATGGATTTTAAAAATCTTATTGAACAATCTAATTACACCAACAAATATCTTCAAGTTTTAGGTGAAAAACTTAACAATACTGTTAAAACTGATTCTTCATCCTCGGCATCTTCTTCTAAAATCTTGGAAAAACCTTTGTTCAGACCTTTCAAAATGAGTGATCAACTCAAAAGAGAATTTGCAAAATTAAAACCTACTCAATCACAGTCTCAGGATGAATTTCTTAAAAAAATTGATGAGAAATTAAGTACATTAGTAATTCCTGATACTCCGCATTATTCGGATCAAGAGACTCAACAGTCTCACAAACATAACACTCGTTCTAAAAATATCAATACTTTGAGTCATTGTGATGATTCTCCAGAATCAGATGACAAATCTGAAATTAAAATTAATCCTATAACTGGTATTAATAATTGGAGAAACCCTTCCAAGCTTTATTACCAAAAAGCTACTGCTCCTGATCTTCTACTTGAAGAAAAGAATACAAGCTTTAAAAGTTTTAATGGTAACAATGTCTATGAATGGAACATAGATGGTCAATCAGAGTATAATATACTCAATACTCTGCACCATATGACTATGGTTGCAACTGCCTATCAAACTTCTCATAATTGTTCTGAAGCTGTCATAGTCAATATTATTGTCTCTGGCTTCTCTGGTCAGCTCAAAGGATGGTGGGATAATTATCTTTCTGAAGAAGAAAGAAGTTCTGTTTATGACGCCGTTAAAGTTGGTATTGATGGCATTCCCATTATCTCTGATGGTAATACTATCCCTGATCCTGTTAATCAACTTATCTTCACTATCATCCAACATTTCATTGGTGATCCATCTTTATGGAAAGATCGTTCTGCTGAACTCCTTTCCAATCTCAAATGCAAAACCCTAGCTGACTTTCGTTGGTATAAAGATACTTTCCTTACTAGGGTTTACACTCGTGATGATAGTCAACAATCTTTCTGGAAAGAAAAATTCTTAGCTGGTCTTCCAAAATCTTTAGGAGACAAAGTTAGGGATAAAATCCGTCATCAATCTCCGACTGGAGATATTCCTTATGAGCAATTGAGTTATGGTCAATTAGTTGCTTATATACAAAAGGTAGCTTTAAAAATCTGTCAAGATGATAAAATCCAACGTCAACTTGCAAAAGAAAAGACTCAGAATCGTAAAGATTTAGGATCTTTTTGTGAACAATTTGGTTTACCCTGCACTACAAAACCTAAAAAACATAAAAAACAGGAACAGAAGCAGGTTAAAACATATAGGAATTTTCGTAAGAAACCTAATTACAATAAAAGGTTTAAAAATGAAAATCCTAAGCCTAATACTGAAACAAATAAATTGCAAAATACATCTAAACCGATTAAGCCAACTATTTGCTACAACTGTGGTAAACCTGGTCATATTAGTAAGTATTGTAGGCTTAAGAAGAAACTTAATAACCTAAACATAGATCCATCTATTGAAGAACAAATCAATAATCTTCTAATCCAATCTTCTGATGAAGATTCTGGAAAAGAATCTTCGGAAGACTTAAATCAAATCCATGAAGATGATTTATCTTCTAGTGATAATTCACAGTCATCACATGATATTAATGTCCTGACTAAAGAACAAGATCTTTTGTTCGAAGTCTTAGATTCTATCAGTGATCCCCAAGAAAAACGTGCTTACTTAGCAAAATTAAAATCATCTTTAGAAACCAGTTCTTCTAAATCTAAAGAGTTATTGGTTCCTAATAAGTTTAATCTTAAAGATACTCTTAAAAAACTGGAAAAGAATATTACTGTCAAACCTATAACTGTCCAAGATCTTCAGTATGAGATCAATATTCTTAAAACTGAAGTTAAACAAATCAAAGAACAACAACAAACACATCAGAACATCCTTCTTCACTTACAAAATGAAGAGACATCTGATGAGCTTTTAAGATTAAAAACTGATGAGGATAAACTTGATGAGGATAAAAACCTAAAAGATGAAGAATTTTTAGGATTAATTAATCAATTAACCATTCAAAAATTCTACATCCCTATCAAACTCATTGTAGGTAACTTTGACCTTGAAATTGAAGCTCTGTTTGACACAGGGGCAGATTCAAACTGCATTCAAGAAGGTTTAATTCCTACTAAATACTTTGAAAAAACTTCTGAACGGCTTAGTACTGCTAGTGGTTCAAAACTTCATGTTAATTATAAACTTCCTAAAGCAATTATTGAAAATGATAATTTGAAAGTTGAAACACCGTTTCTCCTTGTTAAAAATCTTAAAAATGAAGTCATTCTTGGGACTCCATTTATCAAATCTCTCTTTCCTCTAACTATTACAGATGAAGGTATAATTACTTATCATTTGGACAAACCGATTCTCTTTAAATTTATTAAGAAACCCATCATAAGAGATTTGAATTTTATCCATTACAAACAAAAGCAAATCAATTTCCTTAAAGAAGAAATTTCTTTTAAGAATATTGAAAATCAACTAAAACAACCTGAAGTTCAACAAAAGATCAAAGTTTTGCTTGAACAAATCCAGAATACAATCTGTTCTGATCTTCCAAATGCTTTCTGGCAACGGAAAAAACATATTGTAGATCTTCCCTATGAAAAGGATTTTAATGAAAGGCAAATCCCAACCAAAGCTCGCCCTATTCAAATGAGTGGTGAACTTCTTGCCTTTTGTCAAAAAGAAATTGCTGATCTCCTTGCTAAGGGTCTCATCAGGAAGAGCAAGAGTCCTTGGTCTTGTTCTGCCTTCTATGTCAACAAGCAATCTGAAATTGAGCGTGGTACTCCACGGTTAGTTACCAACTACAAACCCCTTAATCAAGCACTTCAATGGATTCGGTATCCGATTCCAAATAAGAAAGATCTTCTAAATCGTTTGTATTCAGCAAAAATCTTTTCTAAATTTGATATGAAATCTGGGTTTTGGCAAATCCAGCTCGAGGACAATGAATGTTACAAGACAGCCTTTACTGTTCCGTTTGGTCAATACGAATGGAAGGTAATGCCTTTTGGACTGAAGAATGCTCCCTCTGAATTTCAGAGAATCATGAATGATATTTTCAATCCATACTCAACCTTCACCATTGTCTACATTGATGATGTTCTTGTCTTTTCTCAATCTATTGATCAACATTTCAAACATCTTCATATTTTTGTAGATGTAATTAAGAAAAGTGGTTTAGCTCTTTCTAAATCAAAAATCAATCTTTTTCAAACAAAAATCAGGTTCCTTGGTCATACTATTTATCAAGGGACTATTACTCCAATTTGTAGAGCTATTGAGTTTGCGGATAAATTTCCCAATCAAATTATTGATAAGACTCAATTACAAAGATTTCTGGGTTGTTTAAATTATGTAGCTGACTTCTTTCCTCAGCTTAATAATCTAATCAAGCCTCTCCATAATCGTCTTAAGAAAGACCCTCCTCCCTGGACTGATGTTCATACTGACGTAGTCAAACAGGTCAAAGCTAAGGTAAAGGAACTTCCTTGTCTTTACCTTCCCAATCCTCAGGCTTTCAAAATTGTTGAAACTGATGCCTCAGACATAGGTTATGGTGGCATTCTCAAACAGAAAGTCTCTGACAAAGAGCATATTATTGCATATACTTCAAAGCATTGGAATTCAGCACAACAAAAATATTCCACTGTCAAAAAAGAAGTTTTAGCAATTGTTTTATGTATTTCAAAATTTCAATCTGATTTATTAAATCAAAAATTTTTAATCCGTGTTGATTGCAAATCTGCAAAAGACATTTTACAAAAGGATGTAAAAAATTTAGCATCTAAACAAATTTTTGCTAGATGGCAAGCAATCTTAAGTGTTTTTGATTTTGAAATTGAATACCTCAAAGGCACCTCAAACTCTCTCCCTGATTATCTCACTCGTGAATTTCTGCAGGGAAGGTAAACAGTGTCCTGAAATGCCGAAATCGGTAAAATCAACCTCTTCCAAAGAGAGGAAAGGAAAGCTAATCCTTGCTGGGTTAGCTAGAAAATCAGAAAAATCTGGGTCTCCAGCCCAAGAACAATCTGGGTCATCAACCCAACCTGGGTCATCAACCCAACCCCAAACTGGGTCATCTACCCAAAGAGTTGAGGATACTTCCTCTTCTAAACAAACCAAAGCAGATTATGCTATGCCAATCCAAACCCTTCAAGCCTTCCAAGATCAAGGTTTGACTCATCTACCAAAGAAAACCTGGGCTGAAATAGCTTCAGAAGATGAACAGGAAGAAAGTCTTGCTGTTCTGATTGATAACTTAAAAAATAAACAGATTTCTAACCGTCCAAACAGGGCTCTAGAAATTCAACCTAAACCAATCTTTATCCAAAAACCAAAGGCTCAAACCCCATATATCCCTAAGAATAAGTTCTTAGAAGTTATTCAAATGGAACAAGCCTACTGGGATAATAAGCCAACCAAAGTACCTGCTAAGATCTTTCCCAAAGATTTTAAAGGTAATCAATTTCATTTCAAACCCCTTTCTTCAAATAAATCTCAAAATTTCTATGAGTTTGTTTTACTTGATTCAAACTCTATTTCAATCAAACACTATAAAAATCCAAAAGACCCCGAGTTTATAACTCACTCAACTATCCAAATTCTGAAAGTAATTACTCCATCAGAATATGGAAACCCAAACAAAGTTACCAAATTTTCCCAACCTTATGATCCAATTGGTTATAATTACTGGGATTATGAATTAGCCTGGACTAATGTATTCTTTATGCAAAATAAAGAAAATAAACACTCTTGGTTAATTTATTTTAAACAAAATGTTCAATATAAATTCCCTCAATGGTTTATCAATTGGTGGGATTATTTTGGACCAATTCTTGATATCCTTCCACCTATGGTGTTTGAAGGGTTAACAATCTTTTCAGAAAAATTTGACAAACTGGCAGATCCTTTTCCAATAGATCTGCACTTTTTCTCTAGATTTTCTCTGGCATGGATATTTTCATGGCAGTATCATTATGGAGATAAATCTGGCACCAAACTCCCAATACTTAAACGACAAGCATTTGTCAAATGGTGGATGGAATTTGATGCATCTAGAGCTTGCCCAGAAAATGTCAAGCTTTGGTTTAAACAACATCCAAAATTTATCAAACCAGCTGATCCAGAAGATTGCATTTTCCTGAATCAAAAGGCCAAAATTACTGCAGCACTGTCTGCTTCAACCAGTAAAGAAAGTTTTGCAAAAAATTTGCAGAACATTCTTCAACTCCTACAAGAGGAAGAAACTAGAAGTTCTAAACAGAAAGCTAGTTCACCCCTGCCATCCGTCTCCTCTGCAGCAGATGATT
>JAVKPL010005646.1:0-24829 GCA_032173675.1 Gastrolobium villosum
CAACCCGCCTCGTTGGGTTGTGGGTCAAAACGGGTTGGCGGCGAGTCGATGCAGGTTGGCCCGCCGAGTCATTTTTTTTTTACTATTAGGTAGTTTTTTTATTTGTTTTTAAGCTTTTGTGATATCTAATTTTTTGTTATATTAGTATTCTCTAGAAAAAATATAGAAGAAATACTTTATTTATGACAAAGATAATTTATGTATGGAGGTAAAAACAAGTTTGTAAAGAATATCTAACTAAATATTAGCATACATTTAAACTTGAGATTGGAAAAACACTAAGGTGAATGTGATATGAAAATAAGTAATATTATAATATTTATAAAATAATTTTTTTATTTTTTTTTATTTTTCAAGCGAGTTGACCCGCCAACCCATCATAAAACGGGGGCGGGTTGGGGTTTTCAACCCAAATTCAAGTGACGGGGCGGGTCATTCCGTTTTGCCACCCCTAATTTCAATGACTTTTTTAACCCTAACTCAGAAATCTAAGAGAATTCTGGTTTAAGGTTAGGGCAAATAACATATTAATCATAACTAGTTTATTATTTTTTTACTAATGTATTTTCTCGCACATGATATTTTATTCTTTTCTTACTGTTAGATAATCTTGCTCTCTTTTCTTACTCTTTCTTGGCAACCAAATGCTTCAACCCCAATTATTAAGTTTCTTTAATCCTTAATTTATCTCTCGCCAACACACGATTTGCATATAGTAAGTATGCAACATTTTTTCCTCCTCTTTCTCTTTCACAAGTTATGTGTTTGTAATGAGCTAGATTGTTCATTGTGTGATATGTTGAGGTAAATCCTTGTTTTAGAGGCAAATCCATAACTATATAAGTTAATATTATGCAAATTATTTGTTGGAGGATACTATAAAATTATATTAATTGTGATATTTGGTTTTATCTAGCATTCAAAATATTTAATTATATTTTTTAATACTAATTCTACTTTCAATTATAGGGTTCGTCCATGTATTGTTAAGTGTGTATTCTTTTTTATCATATAACATGGTCATGTCTAATATATTTAAGGATCACTGTTCTTAAAAGTATGCAAAGGTGGATTTTTATCATATAAAGATAACGAATGTATAGTAGGACATAAATTTTTCCTATCCATAACGGGAAAAAATGCAACCTTTGCATTGACCATGCATGCATCCCCATGGAAACAAAAACTCAATAGAATTATAAGAAGACATAAAGCTCATACTTTTGGCTCTTTAATGCAAGAAACTTTTCTTGTACGGTTGAATTTCTTCAAGCTACTCTGATGGTGATCTACATTGTCTCTGCAATGGCAACGAATAATGCTTCACTTGTAGGGTTGAATCTCTTCAAGCTCCTCTAACAAGGATCCACTCAATCTCTGCAATAGCAACGAAGAATGCTTCTTCTTGACTCCCCGCAACCTTGAGTGATTTCTAGGCTATAGAACAAGGTAGGAGCTCAAGTGTTTTTGGATGATAGAAAGAGAGAAATAAAGAAGGAGGCACAGAGGCAAAGGGATAGGGTGAAGATTTGGAATCAAATTCAAAAAGGCTTGCGAAAAAAGAAAAGAAAAGATAAACTTGTTTATATAATGATAATATTGTGCATCCTTAAGAGTAATGGAGAAGGATGGTAATTGCCAATGAGCGGGTTTAGTTGATAAATTATTAGTGATATTGTAAGTTAGTAATAATGCTAATATATTAGTGATGTTGTTGCTGAATGAAGCATTACTACAAGTCTTTGGACTTTTTCAAAAACCAACCTATCATAAGTGAGGACAAGTTAATAGGATAAAGAGAATAATGAACTATAACACAACTTCCACTAGGTGGTCTGGAGTTACGATATAACATCAACTTACATTAACATTTATTTCTCTCCACCATGTCATAAGTAACCAAAAATGATGAATCATGAAAATGGACAAATGAACGCAAAGTTCTACCAACTATTGTGCGCGTCGTAAGAGTATGTTGCATATACTATTCATAAGAAAAACCAATAGGTGGATGACAATATTCAATATTAAATGACTAGTGGATAAACAAGACGATATTTTTCAATATAGATTTTTTGGATAAATTGTAACATCTAAAAGTTTTCTCCAAATAAATGAATATATTCTTAAAACACTTTGAATAAGATGACCAACGTGAAGTAGAAACATGACACCAATTATTAGGAATGTGGCTTCCTTACTCAAGAGAGGGATGAATTGAGTATTATAAAATTTCCCCCTTCTAGTTTCTAAATAATCATTTCAAGCAAATTTTAATATATGAAAAGCAATTAATACATTCAAACAATCCATAACATATAATATATCATAAATATAGAACATATACTAGCACATACAAGATATCAAAGAAATAATTAAAGTGATAAAAATAAAGAGTTTAGAGTTTAGAGGATAACAAACACGATATATCCTGATTCAGTCACCACCACTTGTGACCTACGTCCAGATTGAAGCCGCTTAACCAAATCTTTCACTAACGGTCAAACTTCAAGGGTGCTTGATAAAGCGCTACAATCTTCCAATATTTTGAGTTCTTGGATACCTTAAAACCATCAACTTTATGAGTACTTGACAAACTTACAATTCTCTTCAAATTTGCCTAGGTATTTCACTACCTTTCAAACTTAATAGGTCTCACAACCCTTTCAATTCATGTCTACAAGAAAGAAATGTTTGAATAAAGATTTACAATCTCAAAATGTGGATAATACAATTTGAAGTAACATAGGTATATAAATTTTCAAGATACGAGCTCAAATATGTATAATTTTTGAAACATATGAAAGAATATGTAAGTGCTAGTGTATAAGCTCTCAAAGTATGCTCAAGATGTATAAGAATGATGATCAAAATGTTTTGGAGCCTTTGGGAATGTACATATAGTTATTTTGCCCAAAATCAGTTGTATATAGCTATTATTTTTTTATTTCTAATCAGTGAAAATTGATTACCATATGCAGGTAATCAATTACCAACCCAATTAAAGATTGAAAATTCGATAGAAAGAACATTATTTCGTATATTGCGCATAATTTGAGCTATTCTTGTCGGATTGATGTGATCTTGGACTCATTGGATATGAAAAATTGGCTGGAAGACAGCATTAGGGAGATTTTGACTTGATATGAAAGAGCTTGTTTCAAAATGGATTTCAATCACTTTTCACGAAATATCTTGACTTGATAAATATGTTCTGGAGTTATAAACATGTCAATAATCTTTTCCATAGGTTTTTCAAATTTCTTTCAAGTATTTAAAGGCTATGGATTATGCAATTTGATAAACATATTTGCTTTGAGAAAACTATGAGCTCGTGCAATGCAATTCAACACATATCGTTTCATATAAGTCTAGGTCCTATAAATATAATTCTAAGAAAAGAATTTGGACTTAACTTCTTATCTTAGTTCTTAGACCTTGATGCTTCTCTGGACTTTTGCTTTTAGATTGGCAATACTTAGTACTTTGTTAGTTTTGATCATTTTCTTTTCTTCAAGGTTGTCAATGGTTATGTTATCTTTGATATTGGTTTTTCTCTTCTATTTGTTTCTTGATGCTGTTGATCTAATTGTCTTGCCACTTTGATATGTCATTAATCTTCTTGTATGGCTACATCATGCATCTTCAATATCCACACATGGTTGATGTTTTTTGCTCTTGATCAATGTTGTTCTCTTTTTGTTGTTGTCATTTGGTTATCATCAAAATATACCTTGTATCCATACCAATATGTTGACTTATATACCTATTTCTTGCTAGAGTAGCATTTTCTTCCTCAATTTAAATGAATCTAAATTTATTAAGTACAAGGGGAGGTTTTATTAAAAAAAATTGATTGGTTGTTACCTATCAATGAAGATTAGAAACAATTATTGAATAAAGATTGTCCTTGTGGTTTTTCAAAAATTATTTAGTAAATATCGCAATAAAAAATTTAATGTAATAAGAAATAGAGGCGTGAAAAAATTTAAACATCAATAACATAATTTCTTGGAATTTTTGACTTCGCATCTTGCATGTCATTTTCAAAATCTGCATGTGGATCTAGATTTTTTCTTGGAATTTTTTGTTAAGAATGCGATTTTCATACTCAAGAGGGGGATGAGTTGAGTATTACTAATTTTTGGCAACAGGCTCATTCTAGTTTCTATACTACCGTTTCATGGAAACTTTGTCATATGCAAAAATAATTCACACACTCAACATATAATGTATTATAATTATAATTCCTATGCTAGCACATAGATGATATCCAAGAAGCAATCAAAGTGCTAGAAATTAGGTTAGAGCTCAAAGAATTGCAAACACAATACATCATATTTCGATCACCACCACTTGTGATCTATGTAACGCCCCGTCTGCAGCCGGTTAATTAACATTCATATGATAGTAGGCGCAGCATGTTCAACTTAATTAATGCGGAATCTAACTGAATAAATTTTCTCTTTTTCCTTATGTATTGCAACCTTTTTCACTTCCATGGCCAAAATAAAACGGACAGCATTTCCTCTGTATTTTGGACCACTGGGGATAATTCCCACCAAGATAATTTCTACCTGATTGACAGTTCATTATAATCCAGACGTAAACCATATTACCCAGCCATCCATGACATAGGTTATCTCATAATCATACTTTCTCTAAATAAAGTCCATGATGTTACTTATATAATTAAATCAAATAAACAGAAGAGATACAATTAAATAAATAACATAGACCTGATTATACATCACTAACAGTATATACAGACTATCGATATGGCATAGACACTACCTATGCTCTCTAAAAGAATAAAGTGGTATATATGCTAATCCTGACTATCACGCCGGGTAATATCTCTCATCTGACCTCTTGCCACGTGATACCTCAGCACCATCAGCTTCTGTACCTGAAATGGTAATCCCCATAACACGGGGTGAGATAATATAATTACCTCAGTAAGCTAGGGACCCTTGGAGGGCTCCTCTACCCCTAAGCTCACTTCTGGTATAAACACAGTATAAAAATCCATGCATGCATCAGAATATGTATGACAATGCAGTGTGCAATAATGTAACCCTACTGGCCAGAGAATATAACAAGTATGCATTACGCAAGGAAACACCGTCTTGCAACATATCGTATGAGGAAACACTGTCTCATACTATGCATAAGGAAACATCGTCTTATGCCTCACACAAGGAAACACCGTCTTGTGTGGCACACAAACATACATACATATACATGCAACATATAATAAATTATTTTTCAACATACCATATCAAACTACCACCCTCAATCGGAGTCTGGTGGAACAAAAAGGGGATTAACCCCAAGGACCGAAAGCTTACCTGGAATAGCTCTTTTCCTAGCCTCTTCCAAGTCAAAAGGTCCATAAGCCAACAAAATACTCAACAGATGACCAACACACCTATCCATGGTGAATTTATCATAATTAAACATATATGCATTTCATATAATTTTCACATCAAACCATTGTTTGATACTCACCTCAATCTCAATTGATTAACAGCCTTGCTCAATGTCCATGCTCTTGTTCCACAAGTCCACTTGGCATCACACTATAACCAAGGAACACATTTCTATTAGTATACAGCATCAATGTATGCATACGGTACTGTTCATCCATACAGTACTATTCACGTATATGTACTATTCACTATTCACGTATACGGTACTATTCAAAAATATGGTATCTCAAATTCTCCAAATACATTTTCACCGTTAAAATCATCATCTGAACACTTTTCTCAACATGAGCCAAGCCTCAATCAAGCTCTAACATGCTCAATCAAACCAAACTTTCAAAATTGAAAACTATATCAAATATTCCTCAAAACTCAAAGAAAACTAGGACTTTTCAACGTAAGCTTACCTAGAACGAAAGGGAAGGCTTACTTCAAGCTTCCATGGCTTCAAACTTCATCAAAATCCATAATATCCATGAAATCCAAAATTTAAAGGAGGAAGATCTCTCTCTCTATAGTGAAACCCACCCACATAAATACTGGTACAATGGATTCCTCTCGAAATTTCTCACAAGTTGGCTTTGGAACGGAGTGATTCGGAGGTCTCTAGCTCAAGTTATGAATTTAGGAAGATTTTTATTCAAAACCTCCATTTTCATTTTCTTTCCTCTGTCTCTTCGTCGCTTTTGTCCGTGGAAGAAGCAAATTTAAGAAGGTGAACAGTGACTTCTTAGTCACTTAAGTTAGTTCACTTTACCAGCGGGTATAAGTTTATCTATCTACATACCTCTATTCATTATCAGACTTCACCCAATAGACTAGAATATTTTTCTAATCATATTTCTATCTTTACTTTCACTTTTTGCATAACTTTATTTACCTGCATTTTTATCACTTAACTATCATTTTAACTCATTTTTCACCAAAAGTGACTTTATTTCTTTTACTTCTAATTATTCTTCAATATTCAATCCCATTTACTAGTGAGGGTTATTATACTCACCCCACATTTTTAGAATTTTGTCCGCAAAATTAGGATCATACCTCGAAAACAAACTCAGGATATATCTGGAAAATATCATCCTCACACTCTCAAGTAGTCTCGTTATGTGTCCTACCTTCCCATTTAATCTTTATCATAGGGATTATCTTATTTCTCAGCTTTCTTTTATCTCTGTCAAGAATTTTCCACGGTCCCACGAAAGTCTTAAGATTCTTCCGTATATAAACCTCGTCAGGCTGTACATCATGGGATTCATCCCAAATATCTCTCTGAAGTTGGGACACGTGGAATACATCATAAATACCAATAATTGTAGAAGCAATACAAATTGATAAGCAACAAGTTCCACCCTTTTATTGTCTGATAGAGACCGCTATATCTGGGACTTAGCTTTCTTACTCCAAGAGCACGCCCCACACCTGTCATAGGTGATAATCTCATAAAACATGCTCACCCTCTGCAAACTCCAGAGGTCAATACTTATAATTATAATAATTTTTCTGGCAACTCTGTGCCTATTTTCATTTATCTCTGATCATCCTGATCTTATTAGAATTGTTATGTTCCAAATCTAGTCTAATGAATTGCCCCTCTCCAACCTCAGTCCAACAAATAGGTGATCTACACCGCCGGCTATATAAAGTATCATAAGGTACCGTGCCCAAACTGGAATGAAACTGTTATTATACTAGAACTTTACCAGTGGAAGGTACCTATCCCATACCTTACCCTGCTCTAGGGTACAGGCTCTCAGCATATCCTCCAGGGTCTGAATAGTCCTCTCTGTCTGACCATCAGTCTGAGGATGACAAGTCGTGCTCAGTCTCAACTGAGTACTGGAAGCCTGCTACAGTGCTCCCAAGAAGCGAGATGTGAACTTCGGGTCCTGATCACTCACAATGCTCTCAGGCACCCCATGAAGTCTCATAATCTCCTTCAAATAGAGTGGAGCCAACTGCTTTGTAGAAAAAGCCACCTTCACTGGCAGAAAATTGACAGGCTTCGTAAGCAAATCAACAATAATCCATATAGAATCATATCCAGCCTAAGTCCTGGGGCAACCCAACAACAAAATCCATGGAAATGCAATCTCACTTCCACACTGGAATATCCAGAGGTTGAAGCAAACCACCATGTCTCTGGTGTTCAATCTTAACTTTCTGACATATTAGACACTTCTCAACAAACTTTTCGATTTCATTTTTCATATATTGATACCCGAAGAACACTTTACCTTTAATCGATATCAATCTAAGGTTATTCAACAAGAACATCACATAATTTTGCATTTGTACATTAGTTCTTTCACTAAGTACACAACTCTTTATCTTTATACTCACATTTCGTAGTATAAGCAATAGAAGTCCATACGATGCAATAGCATATATATACCATGTATGTGTGCTAACAAGTCTACTGACCAGAAAATGCATGATTTACGCCAATCTGCTACATGCATAAGAAGCATAAGATATCTACCTTATACCCACACTCGGGAATTACCATCTTGTGTGTAATCCACCACATAACATACATCTATATAATAATTGCATCATTTCAATAACCATATTTATACCATGTTCACATCTTTCTTAATCAGAATTTCTCTTTCTCTATTTTGGCACCTCTATGAATCTTACTCAAAGAATTCAATTCTTTTAATCAGCGTACTTCCGAGAATCATCACTCATAGAAACCATTCCTATAAGGAAAACCTAAATTCTCAGATAACCTTAATAGAGTATATTTTCATTCACTAGCCAGTACATCCATGACAACCTCGCCCTTATGATGCCACAAAGAAGGCATCTTAATTTTCTATAGTCGATAAGGTATCTCACCTTTTACACCTTAGTCAAGGCCCACACATATTCATGTCATCATGAATATGTAACTTAGTTTCCTCAAATTGGAAAAAATGAAATCTTGTTTATCAATCCAACACTCATCATCATGCAATCAAGAATAAATTGCACTGTGCACTCGGCACACCAGGACCACCCGATAAGTCTCAACTCAAAGCAGTATCCACATGGAACTTCCAATAACCACACCTGTTTGGATACATCCCCTCCAGGGATATTCCATGTAATAACATTTTCCTCTAGCCAATAAACTCACTCAATAAACTCATTATCAATTTATTATACCCACAAGTATATCAATCTCAATCAAGCAAATCCTCGGGCCTTTTGCCGTTACAAGATTGCTCATACCACCAGGCCATTCCCCCAGGTTGTCGCGCCATCATAAGAATACCCATGCAACTAGGTCATTACCCAGGCCTCCAGCCATCACGAGAATACCTATACAACCAGGTCATTCCCCAGGCTAGCACACCCTCAAAGGAATATCCATAGGTGGCACTATCACAAATTTCTTTCAATAAATATTACACTAGGTCTATGCACCTAATCCTTACACACAAGGACACTGATTAGACTCATCCTGCAAGTCTTTTAATCTTCATACCTCAGATTGGATTAACATTATCCTTTGTATTGAGTGATTCTATCGTGTGCACTAGACCCCCAACTTGAGGCACTGATACAAGTTGTCTACTTACAACTCGTTTGATCCTTTTAAAAACACTCATTGTTCAGGTTAAATACCATTCTGGTATTCTACTATCAATTGGTACAACTTACAAATTCAACCACATGGTCGTTCACTAATCATTGATCCATTTCCAAAAAGAGTTGATCTCTCAGTTATCTCTAGCAGTTCATCACACGAATAAGTATTCAAACTTATGTTCTCGATCTAAGAACAAACAATTTCACTCTTGCAGTCAAAACAAAACAAGCACACACAGACAATCGTGCCTCTACCTGCTCCAATTATTGGCATAATAATACCACATACAGTCATGTACGCACCAGAAATCTTGACCTTTAACAGTCCTATCTCATACTATATGAGATACAACTTAGGATCACAATATCCATTGTTTACCCCAATTAGTGTATCCATCCCTCTTTGGGTTAACTTGCATAGTCTCTAGTACACATAGTACCTTACTGTACTTAATGATTAAATCTACAATGGAGTCCAATTCCACTTTCTTATTTTGTGCCTAGCACATGTCACCACATAATCTAGGATGGACAAAATAGTGGAATATAATGATTGTGCCATGATCTATTATACAACATTCCTCTTGTGGTATTTAAAAGCATTCATGCTTATACCAATCATACGCACCAAAATTATCCACCCACTAAACAACTATTCGAGTCATTCCACCTAGAAAGTATTTCAATCATCTTTCATCCCAAAGTAGAGCCACTTGCTTTTCTAGGATCAGACTCTTTAGCATTCTTTTTCTTCTACCTTTTACGAAGATCTTCAACAGCACAACATTGATTAATCAGAGTGTGGAAATTTCTAGAACCATAACCAACTAGACTCTCTGCAATTCTATCATTGAGGCCCCTTTTTAAATTTGGCAGCCAATAACTTTGAATTCAGTATAACCTGCTTGAAATAAGCTTGCTTAACCAACTGATTAAACTTGACTAAATATTCATCAACAGACATTTCTTCCTGCACAAGATCATCATAATCATCCTTCGTCCTTTCCCTAACATCACGGGAGAATACTTGTCAAGAATGTGCCTCTCAAATAAAGACCAAATAAAAGCTTAACCTTGCAGTTCAGAAGGGCGGACAGTGTTCACTCATCAATCTAAAACATCACCCTTTACCATAAAGGTGACACGTAATAGTCTCTCGTTCTTATATCAGATTCCATCACTCAAAAATCCTCTTTAAATCCTGAAACCAAGTAGCAGTAGCAACAACAACAGGGTCAAAACTCCCACAAAATTAGGTGATTGATGCTTCCTGAAAGCATTCAATTATCTATTCTTACGCTCAAATTTACCATTTGGGGTGTCCGGTGCACATCAGTGCGTCAAATATGACCAGCACTACCAATACTAGGAGTATGATGACTAGCTTAACCCTTAGAATT
This sequence comes from Gastrolobium villosum, assembly GCA_032173675.1. Taxonomy (NCBI): domain Eukaryota; kingdom Viridiplantae; phylum Streptophyta; class Magnoliopsida; order Fabales; family Fabaceae; genus Gastrolobium; species Gastrolobium villosum. Next base: position 10,469 of record JAVKPL010005646.1, read on the forward strand.
ACAATCGACATTTACAACCACGACACCTTCTGGTGGTGGCGGGGGTGATGGAAGCTGATTTCCCACTCTGCCATCTCTCATGGCTCTCAACTCAGTCATAATCTGATTCCTCAATAACTGGTTGACAGCAATAATGTCTTGATTTTTCTTCATTAAAATCTCATTAGCTTTCCTACTAACAGCCAACTCTTACTGAACACCCACCAAAGCAACAACCGGATCCTGACTAACATTAGCATTAGATGCCTCAGGTTTACTTCGATTCCTAACCAAATCAGCCAATAAGATATCTAGCTGTCCACAGATTTTGCCTGAGTGCTTCTAGGAGGTACCATGACACTGCACATGTTACACAAAGGAATGAGTTGATCAGGCTCACACTAAGTGGTTACATATGCATTATCATAGAAAACCTAAAAGCCACTCACGAACAACACGGTTATTGCAATACATCAAGGAATTTCCTTTTCAAAACTTCTCTGATACCATAAAATGTAACGCCCCATCTGCAGCCGGTTAATTAACATTCATATGATAGTAAGCGCAGCATGTTCAACTTAATTAATGCGGAATCTAACTGAATAAATTTTCTCTTTTTCCTTATGTATTGCAACCTTTTTCACTTCCACGGCCAAAATAAAACGGACATCATTTCCTCTGTATTTTGGACCACTGGGGATACTTCCCACCAAGATAATTTCTACCTGATTGACAGTTCATTATAATCCAGACATAAACCATATTACCCAGCCATCCATGACATAGGTTATCTCATAATCATACTTTCTCTAAATAAAGTCCATCATGTTACTTATATAATTACATCAAATAAACAGAAGAGATACAATTATATAAATAACATAGACCTGATTATACATCACTAACAGAATATACAGACTATCGATATGGCATAGACACTACCTATGCTCTCTAAAAGAATAACGTGGTATATATGCTAATCTTGACTATCACGTCGGGTAATATCTCTCATCTGACCTCTTGCCACGTGATACCTCAGCACCATCAGCTTCTGTACCTGAAATTGTAATCCCCATAACTCGGGGTGAGATAATATAATTACCTCAGTAAGCTAGGGACCCTTGGAGGGCTCCTCCACCCCTAAGCTCACTTCTGGTATAAACACAGTATAAAAATCCATGCATGCATCAGAATATGTATGGCAATGCAGTGTGCAATAATGTAATCCTACTGGCAAGAGAATATAACAAGTATGCATTACGTAAGGAAACACCGTCTTGCAACATACCGTATGAGGAAACACCGTCTCATACTATGCATAAGGAAACACCGTCTTATGCCTCACACAAGGAAACACCGTCTTGTATGGCACACAAACATACATACATATACATGCAACATATAACAAATTATTTTTCAACATACCATATCAAACTACCACCCTCAATCGGAGTCTGGTGGAACAAAAGGGGGATTAACCCCAAGGACCGAAAGCTTACCTGGAATAGCTCTTTTCTTAGCCTCTTCCAAGTCAAAAGGTCCATAAGCCAACAAAATACTCAACAGATGACCAACACACCTATCCATGGTGAATTTATCATAATTAAACATATATGCAGTTCATATAATTTTCACATCAAACCATTATTTGATACTCACCTCAATCTCAATTGATTAACAGCCTTGCTCAATGTCCATGCTCTTGTTCCACAAGTCCACTTGGCATCACACTATAACCAAGGAACACATTTCTATTAGTACACAACATCAATGTATGCGTACGGTAGTGTTCATCCATACAGTACTATTCACTATTCACGTATACGGTACTATTCAAAAATACGGTATCTCAAATTCTCCAAATACATTTTCACCGTTAAAATCATCATCTGAACACTTTTCTCAACATGAGCCAAGCCTCAATCAAGCTCTAACATGCTCAATCAAACCAAACTTTCAAAATTTAAAACTATATCAAATATTCCTCAAAACTCAAAGAAAACTAGGACTTTTCAACATAAGCTTACCTAGAACGAAGGGGGAGGCTTACTTCAAGCTTCCATGGCTTCAAACTTCATCAAAATCCATAATATCCATGAAATCCGAAATTTAAAGGAGGAAGATCTCTCTCTCTCTCTCTATAGTGAAACCCACCCATAAATACTAGTACCAATGGATTCCTCTCGAAATTTCTCACAAGTTGGCTTTGGAACGGAGTGATTCGGAGGTCTCTAGCTCAAGTTATGAATTTAGGAAGATTTTTATTCAAAAACTTCATTTTCATTTTCTTTCCTCTGTCTCTTCGTCGCTTTTGTCCGTGGAAGACGCAAATTTAAGAAGGTGAACAGTGACTTCTTAGTCACTTAAGTTAGTTCACTTTACCAGCGGGTATAAGTTTATCTATCTACATACCTCTATTCATTACCAAACTTCACCCAATAGACTAGAATATTTTTCTAATCATATTTCTATCTTTACTTTCACTTTTTGCATAACTTTATTTACCTGCATTTTTATCACTTAACTATCATTTCAACTCATTTTTCACCAAAAGTGACTTTATTTCTTTTACTTCTAATTATTCTTCAATATTCAATCCCATTTACTAGTGAGGGTTATTATAATCTACGTCCAAATTGAAGCTGATCGGTCAATTCTTTCACTATTTGTCAAGCTTCGCAGATGCTTGACAAACCGCTACAATCTCCCAGCTTCTGGGATGCTTGAAAACCTTACAATCTCCAAGTTTACATGTACTTGAAAATCTTATAACTCTCTCCAAATTTCCCTAAGTTTTTGGTTAACTTTCAAACTCAATGGGTCTCATAACACTTTTAACTCAAGTATACAAGAAGGAAGTGTTATAGGTATATAAATTTTCACAATATGAGCTAAAATATGTACGATGTTTTAAAGATATTGAAAGATGTCTAAAAGTCGATGCAAATACTCTTAAAGTATCTTATAGATGCTTAGCAATTATTATCAAACTTGTTTCGAGTCATAAGGAATGTATTTATAGTGTTTTCCCCCAAAATTAGTCATCTATGACCGTTTATAGCCTATGTAGGCTTACTGTCTAGTATGGATTCAAATTATTCTTGTAAGGGATTCAAATCTTTGCTTCTAGGAATAAGGAATTAGAATTCTTTTATAAGGGGTTTAAATCATCCCCTGACATCAAGTGTAAAATGGTCAAAAATATATTTTTACACTCTGTTTCACTTTCAAATGGTTCGTAACATCATAGGAAAATACATGTGTCTTTTGAAAATATGTTTATATGGTTATAACATGTTCACAACATGGTATAAGCATGTAGAAATCATTTTCCAAACCTTGTTTACTCTTATGCATTAATTCCACAAATGGAAACCAATTTGATTCAAAAAATCTTTTCATGCACATTTATGGCTCTTGTAAAAAAACCTATCATATTTAGCATATGGAGGTTATTTTCCTTTGTTAGAAAAGCATGCCAAGATGATTTATATAAGAGTCTTGTAATTTTGAAAGATTATGCAATGTTGATCTCATGAAAGAAAACAGCATTATATCCTTACATAAAGATCTAAGTCTAGAAACTAAATATTATAAGAGCTTGGACTTAATCTTTAGTTTACCATGACTTGTGTTGTGACATTCCTCTTATAAGTTGTCCATGGTTTTGTTGTCCATGGTTTAGTTTACCATGACTTGTGTTGTGACATTCCTCTTAAGTTATAGCCTTGTTTCTAATGGTTTTTCTTTTCAAATCCTTTCATGTTTATTACCCAAGTTTGATTCTTACCGCTCTTGGATTGTAATCTCAATGATCTTTATTTATTGCTCTTGGTTTATTCTTTTTTCCTTGTTGTCATCAATGCTATTCTCTTTTTATTGTTGTGACTTCGTTATTGTAACATCTTGGGTGCTGATGAGGGTGTGGAGTGATCGATGGTGCAAAAAGATATGAGGCATGGACAAGGAGCGACTCGTGGCAAGCTTCCAGCGGGAGGATACATGAATGAATCAAATCAACACCGAAAGAGAGGGATCCGAATACTGTGCAGGTATGAGACTGTACAGTTAAGATAGCTTAAAGGAAATAATAGGTACTACCTGTACTAATAACATGCATCTACTTATCGGTAGACCATAACTTAAGAACTCCATAGTTAGCGTTCTTTGCTTGGAGCAATTATGAGATGGGTGACCTCCATGAAAGTTTCTCAGAAAGTGTGTGAGTAAAGATAAAGCACGTTGTCTAGTGTTGGTTTGTGGGGGACAATCATTGATCCTGCAAGTGGTCGGGCATTATAAGTGGTATTAGAGCAGGTCTCTCTCCCAATACGGTGTGGTTCGAGGATGAAACCAAGCAGAAGCTGGTGGGCATGTAACATCTTAGGTACTGAAGAGGGTAGGAAGTGATCTTCAGTGCAAAAAGTGATAAGGCACAGACAAGAAGCGATTTGTGACAGGCTTCCAGCGGCAGGGATACATGAATGGATCAAATCAATACCTGAAAGAGAGAAATTCGTAGGCTGTGTGAGTGTGGGACTCTACAGTTGATGATAGTTTAAAGGAAATAATAGGTAGTACCTATACAAATAAGATGCAACTACTTTTCGGTAGCTATAACTTAAGAACTCCGTAGTTAAGCGTGTTTGGCTTAGAGTGAGGACAAAGCACGCTGAAAAGTCTAATGTTGATTCGTGGGGACAGTTATTGCTCCTGTAAGTGGCCAGGCATTACAATTATTGTTAAATCTTCTATCTATAATTTGGAGTCTTATAACTCCAGTTATAAATTTTACAAAAAGAGGTCAGATTTGCCTCCATTAGGATTGGTCAACTTCTAATCAACTCAATCTTGTTTCGTTTAACTTTAATCAAATTTTCCTTTTAACCAATCATCATTCTAACACTTAGAAACCTTACTTTCACTTAGATAGTTTATCAAATAAATGGTGTGCATCAGTTTTACTCTTTTGGCCGATTTGTTCTTCTTAAAAAACATAAAACCCTTATGTTTGTTTTAAGCTTAATCAAGTATAGTTTAACTTCAAACCAACAATCAACCACCAAATAACATTAAACCACTTAAAATAACATCTTAGGATCATGTTTACACATAACCCTAAACAACCATAAATCACTTAACACATCCATTTTAAACCATCAAAGTTTAGGCCTATTACCTTAAATATATTTCTAAACAACACTCCAACACTATCCATGCTTTGAACCTTGAAGAATACGTGAATTTGTACACTGCATGAACAGTGGTAGCCACCTTTGGAGGAGAATATCTCAAGTTATAAGGCTCTCCAAGATGAAATAATTAAGGGGTTTTGATCACAAGATCAAGGGCCACAAGTTTTGTGTAATGAGTTTTTGCTAAAAAATGACTAAAACTCAAGTTAGCAAGCTTTCTTTTTCCTCCATGCTTCCACGGTTTTGAAGACAAAGAGAGTGTGCAGATTTGGTCTTGAAGGAAGGAAATAATGACTTAATGAACTTAGATATTTACTTAGTGTTTCAATTTTTCATCTAACTTCTCATTGGTCCACTTGCTAGTTACATTAACTTAGTCACCAAGTTTTCAACATTCTAGAATTCCTTCATCTAATACCAACACCAAAAGTGGCGTGGAATCAAGGCATGTTAGCCGACCAAGATGTGGCAATTTCATAACTAATGAACTTAAATGTACTTAAGTTACCTTTGACAATACAAACTAAACTCTAATTGGTCTATTTCACCTTAAACTTTTCAACATAGCTTTTTATTGATTCTTTGATTTTCTATTGGTTGATTAATTGCATACTTTGACTTAATTTTTGGAACTAATCTAGACATTATTTGATCAAAACAAATCACTTCTATCTCATAGTATTGCACAAACAATTTAATTAAAATCTTAAAATCAAGTTTAGACTAACTTTTGCATATTTGTAAATTAGTCCCTAAACTTTCATGTAATTATACTTTGATACCAAATCTTTTATATAATTCCATTAGGATCCTTTTTTTACTTGTCTAGCATGAACTGTATGCTATGCTTAATAATCATGGAAATTACATGATTTACCACTCACCGTTTCCTTGAATATGTGTTTAATTCCATTAAACACTCAATTAATTTATTATCACCTATTTTGACAATAAGGGTTGTTATATAAGGCATCTCTAAGCTTATTATTGTATGGACCCAAATCTTTGTGGGTCAGTTCACATCAGAATCACACAAAAATTACTTATTATATAATTATGTATTTGATACCAAATAGAAATAATTTAATTAACAAAGTTTCTAAATATGAAGCATAACAATATAATATTAAAATCATATAAAACAAAAAATGAATGGAACCAAATAGAAATGATTTATCTAACAACATTTCAAACATGGATAGAATCATAGAAAAAGAAAAAAATGATTTTGTTCTCCCAAAATCACCTCAGTGCCAATTTCCTTGACATATAAAAAAAAGCTTTCTCTGTTTATCAAAAAAAAAAAAAACTTTCTCTTCCCACTCTTTTGTTCTTTCATTTTTTTAACGGTTTGTCTACTATACATGTCTATTTATAAGAGTCCTTTATTGTTTTTTTGTTTGTTTTTCTTTTTCCATTATTTTTATTATAGTATTATAATAATGTATTCTTCTTCCTCACATTTGCAGGTGGCACTCTAACACACATCTTATTTTCTTTAAATCATTATTACCGTGTTGACTAGTATTCTAAATCTTTAACTATCTATACATTTCATTACTTTTTACTTAGTGTAGGTTTTAACTTCTTTTACTGTTATGAATTCGTTCTTCTTCTTCTTTCTTTTTTCTTTTTAAACATATTACTGTTATACTAGTATCTTAAGATTGTGTACTATCACTTGTAAAGAAATAATAACTAAATAACAACACAAGAGGGGGTGAATTATGTTTTAATGTTTTCCGTAAGAAAGAAGGAAAAACAAATTCCCTTTTTCAGAAACACATGCAAGAGTGAATTACATCAATTAAAAATATTCCCCAACCCTTAAACAGATTCAAAGCATCACAGAGCAATGAATTAAAAAGAGTTATATGTAGCAAAAAATAAAAGGTTAGGGATAAGAGAAGAAAACACTGAGAATTATCCTGATTCACTATCCAACCACTTGAGAGCTACATCCAGATTGTCATCGATCGTTCCACTATTATAGCTTCCAACTGGTGCTTGAAGAAAGCGTTTTACAAGAGGAATTTTACAAGACATACGATGTCCCTAAATCATGCTTAACTCGAACACCCTCATGATCACCCCACTCGTACACAAACCAATCACAATCACTCAATTTGTCTAGAACCTGTAGAGAAATCTCTCTACGTTTAGGATTACATAGAAAATCAGAAGAAAACAAATGAAGAAGATTAAAGAGTTTTCTCTCTCTAGATATCAAAATATAGCATAATCCTTGATCATAGGTGTTTCTTTCTCTAATGCATGTATTCCTACGCTCTCTCTTATTTATGAACCCTAAGATATGCTTAAATAACAGTCTAAGTCAGTTTTTAGAAGATATAAAAAGATTTGATTCACATTTAGAAAATATCACGTCATTCCCGATAAATATCCGGATATTTGGATTTACATATCTAGATATGTTGGTTCAATATTCGGATAGCATATCCGGATATTCAATATCCTATCCGTATCCGAATATTTGGTGACAGCAACCCAAAACATATCTGAATTTGATCCAATTGACTTCTAATTGATTATCTTTCTTCTCACACATGAATGCATGATTCTAGCATCAATATAACAATGGTCCACGTGTGTGAGATTTGCATGTCATAAGATTATCAATGCATGAGTTTATGCTTCAAAATGTAATCTAGAGAGATATGACTCAATAAACTCAACTTCAAAATTTCCTAGGACTCTAAAAGTATAAAACACACAGTATAAACATAAGTCTTTATTTGTCTTCATGATTTGGGTCTTCTAGGTCATTCCTTCACTTGTATCTTTGACTTTGATGTTGACTTTGCACTTCTAAGTTAATCTTTCACTTTTACAAGTTGCCTAGGTCTTCTAGTGTCATGTAGGACTTGTTGCATTACCTTCTAAGTTATTCATCCGTGTTGAGCTTGTTGGTGCTTTGTAATCATAAAAACTTCAAATGCATAGTATTAGAAACCTATGGTTCAACAATCTCTCCCTTTTTTTTATGATAACAAACACTTCGTTAAGAATTTGAGTTAGTAGCATGAGAAATCAAAATTAATGAAAAACTATATGCTCCCCCCTTACTAAGTGCATGGAGGTCAAAAGTCGTCAACATTTTCTCCCCCTTTGTAGAACAATTAAGGAAACATAAAGTAATGAAAATTTCTCAATCTTTTTCAACATATTTCTCTCCCTTTTGGCAACATTAAAAAGTGCAAAGATATGAATATATCATTAAGTATCAAAAAGTCAACCTATAGTTAAACTAGGCTCATGTTTAAAAAAAATTGAATCAAGAACATAAGATTAATCATCAAAATACCAAAGAAATAGTATAAGGTATTAGAGCATGATTAATATCAATTTAGTATTCAACAAATCAACTAGTATCAATGGAGTTTTCAGACTTAAGATAATGAGACATTAAATTAAGCAAATAGTTATAATTCAAAAGTTATAAAATTGTAAAAAGAATTCTCAAGACAAAGAGTAGGAAAGTGAGTCAAGAACATTTCCTCACTAGGATCTTTCAAAATCTCTCACTTTCAAGTGCATAATGGTATGTGTTTCACGTAATCTTCACTCAATCAACACTATCATAGGCTTGATTATATTCTCACTCTCCATAGTCTCAATTAATACACATAGTTAATCAAGAGGTCTTTTATTAAGGTTGTAATGTGGCCTGACTAATAGGTAGGAATTAAACATGGACAAAGTAGCTATGTGATTAGAATTCAGATTTAAAGAGGAACAAATAGAATAACAAATTATCTTTTTTCTTATACTATTTTTCCTGCATTTGTACTTTTTCACATTCTTATATCCATTTAACATACTACTTATGCAACAATTTTTATTTTTCTTGGTAATCACTTATGCAACAATTTAATTTCCTCCTTTTTTTACCTTTTTCTTTAAAGCCTTTTCTTTTTCTTTTCACACCTTCAAAGTTATGTGTGTGATTTCTAGTTGCACGATTCTCCCTTAGCTCTTGAATTATTTGCTGATTTGTTACAATTTATTCTCTAAGAGCTTCTGTTAATTGGGTAAATTATCAGTTACTGGATTAACTTCCGGTTCAGAAGTTGAAGATATTTGCTTTGGATCTGCTATGTATCTACATATATTGTTTCATGGTAGTGAGTTGATCAGACTCATTACTAAATAATTCAAAATGTTCATCATCTATGACAAAATACTAAACAACAATAATAATTTAGGCCTTTCATTTACCTAAATCGCTGCCATAACACCATAAAATGTAACATCCTTTATAACTATTAATATTGTGAATATTACATTATGTCTTAATATTAGTAACAAGAAAAATAAAGGAATATAAATTTTTTAATTTTGATTTATATAACAAACTTTCTTAAGTTACTTGTACATGGTACTAAGTCACGTGCATATATTTTACATTCAATCTATTTTACATCAGATTCTACATCCTAAATTGTTACATCAGTTTAGTACATATATTTCATCCTATCTACCTAAAGTCATAAATTTTTACAATACTTGAGTCCCATTTAGTCTAGTCTATACGTATAAGTTTCTACACTATCTAAATGAAATATAGTTGTTACTCCTTGGTTTCCCACTACAATATAGAATTATGAGCGGTCATCGTAGAGGTAAATAGTAATTGTCCATTCCTCCCCGATTAAGCATAGGCTAGGCATGATGTTTCTCTGGGAAGGTTTGCACAAAACAAACACATGTGTGAAAAATTTCAGCAATAATGAGATTTTCTAACTATAACCATTCCGGCCATAATAACGAAAATTATCATTCTCTCAGGTATATTTATAATAAGAAAATAATAACAAAAATAATAAGTATAATACAAATTGTGTAATATTTAACTGAAGCAATTAAAGTCCAAATTTTATGGGTTTATACGTATGAAAGGTTTTAGTTGGCAGATTTCAAGCCAGATAAGACATCCCTTACCTTATTACTATATGAACTAAACCTTTGTGGGTCAATTCACATCAGAATCATAGTTGAAAATTACATGTTCTATAATTATTTATTTGGTATCAAATAAAAATAACTTAACTAATAGCGTTTCTAAAGATTAAACCTAGCAATAAATCATATAAAACAAAAAATGAATGGAACCGGAGAATAGAACCAAATAGAAGTAATTTAAGTAACAATGTTTCTAAAATGAATAGAATCATAGAAAAAGAAACTAAGAAAATGATTTTGTTCTACCAAAATTACCTCAACCCAACTTCCTTCGCTTACAATTTTTTTTTCGCTTCCCAGTTTTTGTTTTTTTTTTACTATTTGTCTACTGTACACATCTATTTATAGGAGTGTTTTATTGTTTTTTTTTTTCATTATTTTTATTATAATATTATAATAATGTATTCTACTTCCTCACATTTGCATGTGGCACTCTAATACACATCTTCTTTTCTTCAAATTATTGTTACTTTGTTGACTAGTATTCTAAGTAGTTGAAATGTTTAACTATTTGTACGTGTCGTTACTTTTTACTTAATGTAGTTAGGTTTTGATTTCTTTTACTGTTACAATTTCATTTTTTTAATATTAATATTTTGGGTTTATCATCTATAATTTAATATGATCAGAAAAATTTTCCTGCACTCATAACATTTTGGGGGGCCCACAGAAAAAAAAAAATATGACACGCAAAACGAATCTCTATAACATAACACAAATATTTTTCCTACAATATAACTCTTATAAAACCATAATATTATACTAGTATCTTAAGATTGTGTACTATTATACTCTTTTATTTTTATTTTTTTTTTGGTACAGAACTATTATACTCTTTTAGCTACGTGTCTCTTTTGATAACTTTATTTTATTTTATTAATTGATGAAAATAAGAAATAATGTTAATATCTTCTTAATTACATATTCAAAATATTATCTTTAAATTTTTAATAGTAATATCTATTAATTAATTTTTTATTTGTTTAGTATAATAATAATTATTATTATTATTTCAAATATTATTTTTTTGTTTTATTTGATTTATTATTATTATTATTATTTTTCGGGATGTTATAAGCCCCTCAAATATTATCACAATTAAGAAGCTTTCCTAATAAATGTGTTTTCGAAATTTAAATCTTTTTCTCTCCTTAAAATTGTTATAGTTGTACATTATTTGAATGTTTTCTGTGCAGTACATGTTACGAATTAAGTTTGAAATTCATTTGTGGTTTTAACAAAATAATTCTTGTACCTCGGGGCCTAATCAAGTGTACTTATTTCATGTTTTGTATACACACAAGACGTATTAGTTTAATTTTTGATAAGAAATATACACTCAAATGTTTGTATAACAAGTGAGAATAATATTTTATCATTTGTTTAATGCGGCACTAAATTACACCTAATAATATTGCGTTTTATAATTCTCATTTAACATGATAATTTGAATTTTTCTACACACCCTTTGATTTCCGTATCAACATGGGTCCTACACATAATTTTTTCTAATATACGGGTCCCACATATTTTTTGTTTCTATAACATGAGAATTCAATTCTCATGTTAAATGAGAAATATAAAAATCCAATAATATTATTACAAGGGCAAGATACAAAGTAGGTATGATATGACAGGAACCTTAAAGGGTTTTATAAGAGTTATGTTGTAGGTAAAGTATTTGTGTTATGTTATAGAGATTTGTTTTGCGTGTCGGAGTTTTTTTTTGTTTTGCTGCGCGCCCCACAAAATATTGTGAGTATAGAAAAAATTTTCTGGTCATGTTAAATTATCTTAAATTATAGAAGTAATAATTATTCCTGTATGTTGCCCACAGAAGCATGATCTAGTCACTGTCTCATTGTTGCAAGTATGCGCACAGCTCAACTTTCATCGCTATTCTATTGTCCATTCACAGGATACAATACTCCAAACAAAATTTTGGACACTTCAATCAATGACGACAAGGTTTTTTTTTTTTTTTTTTTTGAATTCAGAGGAAAGGAGAATATTATTAGATTGAGTATAATATACAAATAATGGTTTCATGAGAATGTAAACAATATTAATATATTTCTCAAAATTGACATTTTCAATCAACAATCGAGTAACTTTAATAAGTTAAGTCATCACAACTGTTTATTACAAAATTAAGGAAGGGATCCTCAATATGACAACATCATATGCGAAGTTATATGTAATTTTTAATAACAAATTAAAAGTCAACAATTAAAATAATCCTTTCATCTTTTTTCGCTACTAAAATCTTCTCAAATGACTTAATCATATTGAAATAAGACATAAGATGCATCTCCTGTATTTTATAATTAGAATATTAGTAGTAGTCACTATGGGGTATAGTGAAAAATATATATATATTTTTTATCTATTTCATAAATTATGGAATCACAATTCCAACACTAGTGAATTCAATGCTCTAATATTTATTTTCTAAACCTCAACATGACCGTGGATTGTCTTACATAAAATTTCACATATGAAATTTTCTAAAAATTGATCATCTGATGAGTTATTTAATATTACAATATCACATGCAAGGATGATAATTATTTATGGATAAATTAACAGTTATGAGAGATGGGAGAGAAAAAATAGAATAAGAAATGATAAAATCATATCATTGATTTAACCATAAATCATTAGGATGCTCTGAATCAATATGATCACGTTAAATAATATCCGAGAGAAATAGGGGTGTTCGCGGTTTAGATTTGATAGGTTTTGAATTAAAAAATCATCTAATTCAATTCTATCGGTTTTATCATTTAATTATTTATTCGGTTTGAATTTTTTTTCAAATTTGTTTCAATCCAATCCAATTTTACTCGATTTGAAATTGGATCGATTTTCAATTTTTTGAAAAGTCTAAAAATAAAATTTATGAAAATTATTTTTACCAAAATGAGGGAGTATTATTTATCATTTTATTGTAAAATTATGGGATGTCTCTAAGAAAACTTTGTGATTGTAATTTAGGGCTTATTCCCATTTATGAAGGGGGTATTGATTACTGCATTAAAATAATCAATTGTAAACATTATTGAAAGGGTAAAGTGTGTATCATTTTAAAAGATGTAAAGTTGTGTTATTTTAAGAAAGAGAAAGAGATAGATAAAGGAGGAGAGAGTTGATAAAAAAAAATGAAGGTATGGGTCCCACCTCTTTGTGAGAATGAAAGGATATAAATTGTGTCATTTAAAATAATAAACATTTTTCCCACGTTGAAAAGTAGGTTCCATCAACCAAAATCAGAATCTAACCCACAATGCAAATGACATTTCAAAGGGAAGCCTCAGTCAACCAGAAATTCACATCAAAGGTAATTTATTCAGCCGGTAATTCCAATTCAATCTAGTCCTCATCCGCTTCATTAACACCAACACACACAAAATGATAAAAAAAGCATAAAAAGAGAATACGAGAAGTGATGGTTTGAAAAAAAAAACATAAATGTAATTGCACAAATCGGCGCCACAGATCATAAGGTAATGGATTCACAGATTCCTAGGTCTTTTCTTGTGTTTGTCGTTTAGAAGTTGATGCTTGATGGATCAATGGGTTTTAGAATTTTTTATATGATTTTTGGGGAGAATAAGCTAAGTGTAGGTAAATGATATTAGTATATTAGATTAATTTTCAGTAACGAAATTGAAAATCGATCCAATTCAATTAAAATTTATATATATATATATATATATATATATATATTTTTGGTGTTTGATTTTTCAACTTTTAGTTAATTCAGTTATCAGTTCTTCAGTTCGGTCACCACGGTTTGAATCAATTTGGATATGTTGATAACACCCCTATGCAGAATATACTCTCAAACTTTTTATATTTATCTCTTTTCTCATTGATTTGACAAATTATAATTAAACTCCACTTATTTAATGCAGGTGGAGAAAAAGATAAAACAAAATGCTCTAATGAAAAAAAAGAAAAAGAAAAAGGCGCCCATACCTCCATAATTGAGGAAGATTTTAACCCAAATAATTATTTAGAATATCACGCCAGCCAAAACTTCTACCATGAGGTAACATGCTACAAACACACCAAACAACAGAGAACAAAAAAGAATGGAATGGAGAAAATAAGCACAAGGTTGAGCAGCATCAATTGGCTGCTTATGTGGAATTAAACTGTACTGGAATTTAGATTGCCAAGGTCATGCAACTTAGCTATC